>OY744543.1:63492203-63517203 GCA_963556195.1 Sepiola atlantica | reverse complement strand
CTTATTATAGGTTTTATTAGTGCACTTTCGATATATGGGCGTCCTAATAATTTTTTAAAGAATAAATCTTTGAAATTTCAGTTATGTATACTTTTTTCTTCACTTTTCTTATCTTTTTGGTTTTGCTAAAGATGAGGAATCCTACCAGATGCCAGACATTCACCTGATAATTCAGAAACTCCAACCGAGAGATCTTTTTAAGATTCTAACCTCTCTTTAAACGCAAGTGTTTTGATCTCTCTTGCACTTGGTTCACTTAGTATATTCGCCAGGTAGTTTTTAAAATTATTCTTCATGAGTCCGGTAGCTCCTATGTTTACTGAAATTATGGAAATCTTCGTAAGACTTGAGTTACGTCTCATGCACATAAACCCTAGGTCCTTAGTTATCTCCTCTCTCTCAGCTATGTTTAAGTCAGCATCATCATTAGGGAAACTGACTTCAACTAGGGTTGCTTCCCTCTACTTTCTGTCCCATACCACTGTTAAGTTTAACAGCCCCGTTTTCTAACCATGTAGCTGTAGGAATTGCATAGTCATAGTAGATGGTGCATGACTTATTTCCGACAGTTCTTTCTGGTATATATTCCCAGGACTTGCTGCCACACCGGATATTCAATTTTTTGTACAGATGTTCCAGTGGAGATATTTACACATTTTAACCTTCCTTTAAGCACAATTGTTGTGATCTCTCTTGCACTTTGTTCACCGGGTATATTCGCACGGGTAGGTTTTGTTCCTATATTCACTGGAATCATGGAGATCTTTTTTAATGTCGTACATAAGACCTTTAGTTATCATCTCCGTATGTCTGTCTTTCTGTCTGTCTGTCTGTCTGTCTTTCTGTCTGTCTGTCTGTCTGTCTGTCTTTCTGTCTGTCTGTGTGTCTCTCTCTCCGTTCTGTTTAAGCCAGCATCATTAGGGACACTGACTTCAACTAAGATTGCTACTCCCTCCCTCTTGTCTCATATCACTATGTCAGGTTTAACAGCTCTGTTTTCTAGATATGTAGCTGTAGGGATTGCATCGTCATAGTGGATGGTGTATGACTTATTTCCAACAGTTCTATGTGCATCCATACGTATATGCATTTACTTTTATATTGAACACGCATATATAGATCCGACTGTGATGCATCTAGAATCCCTGTCCTTTTAATTGATCAATACTGACAATATTGACGTCATTAGCGGAAATGTTGACCGACATTTTCCGGGTATAAACAGTCGTTAATCTACACCGATTGTGTTTTGTCCTGGTTCATCCTCACCATTCGTTCAGCGTTATTTTATTTGAGAATTGCTAATGTCATGTGACTCAGATATACATTGGCAATCTGTGCGTTGCAATGATTTTGTCAGCTAAGAATTGCACTCACATCCGACGGAATCAGATATCGTTCTTCTGTTATTACACAATTGCATTTGTTGTTTGGTTTTTATGCAAATTATTGTTTTATTTTATTTCTTTTTGGCTGTTAGGAGAAATAAAAAGGAGAAACATTTTTATACGGATCATTCACATTTCTTTCTTTCTTTCTTTTTTCTTTTTTTCTTTATTTCCATCTCCTTTTTTTTTGCTTTCTTATATTCTCATCTTTCTTTTATTCCTTCTTTATATCCTTTTCTTTTCGCTTTTTACTTTCTTTCCGTATCTATATCATTTTCCTTCAATTTTTCCACTCTTTCCGTTACACACGAGGGTCATTCAACAAATAAGGTAAAACTTGCAATGAAACGAATCATATTTCACCCATATAACAAAAATGTTTGCTTTATTTTTCAATAAAACCCCATTCTTTAAAACAAGCTTTGTATTCCTTTAAACAAGTCATCCTTGCTCTCGCTTCTCCTCACTTCATGAATAGAATCTGTTGTGAAGTTGTCCCACAGTAAATAATAAATAAAGGAAGTCAAGTCAAGGGTTGGTTTAACAAGTGTATTAACAAAGTAAGAAACTGACTAGCTCTTGGCTAGACAGTTACAATACTGTGCTTTGTCTTCCTGTGTCTCTGGTGACTCGCACTATTTATAGTGACAACCGGTGTAGTTTCTCCTGTGTAAGAACGGCCGGTGTAACACCCTCCTTTGAAAATATCCCCTCTGGGGATTAATAACGTTTTTGTTTGGGAATAACCATCATCAACTCAGTCGATTTCCGTTTTCTATTTGATCTCCTAATCTCAGGAGCAGTCTCTGGTATGGGCACCTGAAAAGTATCAAACACTGCATCCATGATCTCATCCTCGTCGCCAATCTGTTGTGAAGTTGTCCCACAGTAAATAATAAATAAAGGAAGTCAAGTCGAGGGTTGGTTTAACAAGTGTATTAACAAAGTAAGAAACTAACTAGCTCTTGGCTAGACAGTTACAAGACTGTGCTTTGTCTTCCTGTGTCTCTGGTGACTCGCACTATTTATAGTGACAACCGGTGTAGTTTCGCCTGTGTAAGAACGGCCGATGTAACAGAATCTAACCACAATGACCGTAGAAAGGGCAAGGGCATCATGCATAAGTCTGCACCCACAGAAAAGTACGCTACTGTAACTCTTCTTCTGACAGACTGCGCTATCATACGACACTATCATACGACGATATCTCAATGTAAACATTGCCAAGTTCTGGGAGCTCGAATTAGTTTTACCCAATGAGCTATATCCTTACAAATAAGCTCTATCCAAGAAAGGGAACTTTATATAGTCATCCACATACAGACTGTTTCGCTGTATCACAGCCTCAAGCCGGGATTGAAACTCAACCGTCGAGCTGATAGTCGGCGCCTTTATCCCTGCGCTATCATACGACACTGACTGAATGTAAGTAATATCTCAATGTAAACATTGTCAAGTGCCCCGAGCTGGAATTAGTTTTATATATATATATATATATATATATATATATATATATATATATATATATATATATTATTTTTCTTTCTACAATGATATATTCTCTCTTTCCTTCTATCTTTCTTGGTGTGTTTTTCTTTTTTTTACCCATCTGTATTCTCCTGTTTTTGTTCTCCTTTTCTCGTTCATAAGATTTGTTATTTTCAAGATTTCATTAAAAAAATCAACTTACTAAGCAATAAAACCAACTACGAAACACCCGAATGAACCCCCCACCACAACAACAACACAACAACGCAACAACAGCAACAACCACAACAACAACACAACCACCACCACCACCACAACACAACCACCACCACCATAACAACAACAACTACACGAACAACAAATACAACAAACTACAAACAGAATTACTGGCCGCATTGAAATAATCAACTTAGATTTTTATCTAAACGAAATGCGTTTTCTTTTAAAACGACTTCACACAAACACGTTGGTTTGGGTCGGCATTCAAAATAGCCTTTCGTTATCAGAAGAAACGTATATACAAAGCATCCCATTGGCTACTTAGCGATTTCTTTGTAGATGAAGGAGAACAAACCTAAATTGTTTGCGACGAGAAGAAATGTGGAACCACAAGGCGAACGGTGTTGGCAGGGAGGGGGAGGTAATACTGAAATAATGAACTGAATTTTAGAGATCGGAAAGACAAATAGATTATTTATAGTTTCCTGACTTTCTAGAACACCGTTGTTTTCCATCGCAGACAACACATTCCAACATTCCATTCTACGATTTGTATGTTTGATTTTTCTTCTTCTTTTCTTCTTCTTCTCCCTTTCTTCTTCTTCTTCTTCTTCTTCTTCTTCTTCTTCTTCTTCTTCTTCTTCTTCTTCTTCTTCTTCTTCTTCTTCTTCTTCTTCTTATTATTATTATTATTATTACTATCATTATTATTATTATTATTATTATTATTATTATTATTATTATTATCATTATCATTATTATTATTATTATTATTATTATTATTATTATTATTATTATTATTATTATTATTATTATTTTTATTACTATTATTATTTACCTTCTTTTTCTTCTTCTTCTTCTTCTTCTTCTTCTTCTTCTTTTCTTCTTCTTCTTTTTCTTTTCTTCTTCTTCTTCTTCTTCTTCTTTTTTACACGATTAAATTTTGCTAATAACATAGAAACAGTTTAAAAGAGATGAAAGAACCGATATTTGACTTGTGAAACTGAAAACGAGTTCTTACGTTTCGGAATTTTTATGATGAGGATTGATGCTTTTGATTATTTATATTATTCAGACTATTGTTCTCATCTTGAATGCGATTCTCACAATGTTTCGGCTAGTGTAACCGCTGACCGTATTCAGATGCGTCTTGTTGAACTCAGAAATCTGCACCCGCGGCGCAACGGATAAAGGTGCTAAGTTATCAGTTCTAAGTTACAGTCTTCTAAAGGTTGAACTTCTACCCAGTCGTCGTTGACGGAACGAGAACAAGTTCTCCACGTGGATTAAATAAAGGATTCCCGAGTTCTGACGCACCTGAACAAGGTCGGACGTTACATCAGCTTAAACCTTGTGAAAATAGCATCCAAGTAGTCCAAATAATTAAAATAATACTATTCTCATTTTGGTTTTAATTTTCAGAACGTTTCGGCCGATGTAACCTTCCGACCTTCTTCAAGTGCATAACACAATAATTAACACTTCTACTCGGTCATAGTTACAGGAATTAGAACAATCTAGCCCCGTGGATTAAATAAAGAGTTCAGTCTAAAGATTCCCGAGTTTGAAACAAACATTCACAATTTCAAAATGATTCACTTGAAGAAAGCTGTAGGTTATATCGGCCAAAACGCTGGCCAAAATAATAACTTAGATGAGAATAGTAGTCTGAATTATCGAAATAATACAAATGAGTTCATGTAAAAGATGATGTTTTAGTTCATATATTTAAACATTGAACGATAGCATATTGAAAAGGACAGTTGATACTCGTGAATTCGCGTTGCTAGTGTTTGTCCTGAAAAGGATAGTTTGGTGTTCGAAAGATATTGTAGCTAATATTTGTACTGTTGCTAATCGCAAATTAGTGTAGCCGGTGTTCACCCTAAAATGTTTGTTTTGTAATAAAAAATACATTAAACAAATGTCAATTTTAAAAACGTATTTATTTAAAACTGTAACGATCAGATGTGTATTAAAGAGTATGTAACGAGTAGATTTTAAATTATATTAACATAAAGAGAATGTAACGAGTTGATTTTAAATTATATTAACATAAAGAGAATGTAACGAGTGGATTTAAAATTATATTAACATAAAGAGAATGTAACGAGTGGATTTAAAATTATATTAACATGAAGAGAATGTAACGAGTGGATTTAAAATTATATTAACATAAAGAGAATGTAACGAGTGGATTTTAAATTATATTAACATAAAGAAAATGTAACGAGTTAATTTTAAATTATATTAACATAAAGTAAATGTAACGAGTTAATTTTAAATTATATTAACATAAAGAGAATGTAACGAGTTAATTTTAAATTATATTAACATAAAGAGAATGTAACGAGTAAATTTTAAATTATATTAACATAAAGAGAATGTAACGAGTAACTTTTAAATTATATTGACATAAAGAGAATATAACGAGTAAATTTTAAATTATATTGACATAAAGAGAATGTAACGAGTAAATTTTAAATTATATTGACATAAAGAGAATGTAACGAGTTAATTTTGAATTATATTGACATAAAGAGAATGTAACGAGTAAATTTTAAATTATATTAACATAAAGAGAATATAACGAGTAAATTTTAAATTATATTAACATAAAAAGAGAATGTAACGAGTAAATTTTTAATTATATTGACATAAAGAGAATGTAACGAGTAAATTTTAAATTATATTGACATAAAGAGAATGTAACGAGTAAATTTTAAATTATATTAACATAAAGAGAATGTAACGAGTAAATTTTAAATTATATTGACATAAAGAGAATGTAACGAGTAAATTTTAAATTATATTGACATAAAGAGAATGTAACGAGTAAATTTTAAATTATATTGACATAAAGAGAATGTAACGAGTAAATTTTAAATTATATTGACATAAAGAGAATGTAACGAGTAAATTTTAAATTATATTAACATAAAGAGAATGTAACGAGTAAATTTTAAATTATATTAACATAAAGAGAATGTAACGAGTAAATTTTAAATTATATTGACATAAAGAGAATGTAACGAGTAAATTTTAAATTATATTAACATAAAGAGAATATAACGAGTAAATTTTAAATTATATTAACATAAAGAGAATGTAACGAGTAAATTTTTAATTATATTGACATAAAGAGAATGTAACGAGTAAATTTTAAATTATATTGACATAAAGAGAATGTAACGAGTAAATTTTAAATTATATTAACATAAAGAGAATGTAACGAGTAAATTTTAAATTATATTGACATAAAGAGAATGTAACGAGTAAATTTTAAATTATATTAACATAAAGAGAATGTAACGAGTAAATTTTAAATTATATTGACATAAAGAGAATGTAACGAGTAAATTTTAAATTATATTGACATAAAGAGAATGTAACGAGTAAATTTTAAATTATATTAACATAAAGAGAATGTAACGAGTAAATTTTTAATTATATTGACACAAAGAGAATGTAACGAGTAAATTTTAAATTATATTGACATAAAGAGAATGTAACGAGTAAATTTTTAATTATATTGACATAAAGAGAATGTAACGAGTAAATTTTTAATTATATTGACATAAAGAGAATGTAACGAGTAAATTTTAAATTATATTGACATAAAGAGAATGTAACGAGTAAATTTTAAATTATATTAACATAAAGAGAATGTAACGAGTAAATTTTAAATTATATTGACATAAAGAGAATGTAACGAGTAAATTTTAAATTATATTGACATAAAGAGAATGTAACGAGTAAATTTTAAATTATATTGACATAAAGAGAATGTAACGAGTAAATTTTTAATTATATTGACATAAAGAGAATGTAACGAGTAAATTTTTAATTATATTGACATAAAGAGAATGTAACGAGTAAATTTTAAATAATATTAACATAAAGAGAATGTAACGAGTAAATTTTAAATTATATTGACATAAAGAGAATGTAACGAGTAAATTTTAAATTATATTGACATAAAGAGAATGTAACGAGTAAATTTTAAATTATATTGACATAAAGAGAATGTAACGAGTAAATTTTTAATTATATTGACATAAAGAGAATGTAACGAGTAAATTTTAAATTATATTAACATAAAGAGAATGTAACGAGTAAATTTTAAATTATATTAACATAAAGAGAATGTAACGAGTAAATTTTAAATTATATTGACATAAAGAGAATGTAACGAGTAAATTTTAAATTATATTAACATAAAGAGAATGTAACGAGTAAATTTTAAATTATATTGACATAAAGAGAATGTAACGAGTAAATTTTAAATTATATTGACATAAAGAGAATGTAACGAGTAAATTTTAAATTATATTGACATAAAGAGAATGTAACGAGTAAATTTTAAATTATATTGACATAAAGACAATGTAACGAGTAAATTTTAAATTATATTGACATAAAGAGAATGTAACGAGTAAATTTTAAATTATATTGACATAAAGAGAATGTAACGAGTAAATTTTAAATTATATTGACATAAAGAGAATGTAACGAGTAAATTTTAAATTATATTGACATAAAGACAATGTAACGAGTAAATTTTAAATTATATTGACATAAAGAGAATGTAACGAGTAAATTTTAAATTATATTGACATAAAGAGAATGTAACGAGTAAATTTTAAATTATATTGACATAAAGAGAATGTAACGAGTAAATATTAAATTATATTGACATAAAGAGAATGTAACGAGTTAATTTTAAATTATATTGACATAAAGAGAATGTAACGAGTAAATTTTAAATTATATTAACATAAAGAGAATGTAACGAGTAAATTTTAAATTATATTGACATAAAGAGAATGTAACGAGTAAATTTTAAATTATATTGACATAAAGAGAATGTAACGAGTAAATTTTAAATTATATTGACATAAAGAGAATGTAACGAGTAAATTTTTAATTATATTGACATAAAGAGAATGTAACGAGTAAATTTTTAATTATATTGACATAAAGAGAATGTAACGAGTAAATTTTAAATTATATTAACATAAAGAGAATGTAACGAGTAAATTTTAAATTATATTGACATAAAGAGAATGTAACGAGTAAATTTTAAATTATATTGACATAAAGAGAATGTAACGAGTAAATTTTAAATTATATTGACATAAAGGGAATGTAACGAGTAAATTTTTAATTATATTGACATAAAGAGAATGTAACGAGTAAATTTTAAATTATATTAACATAAAGAGAATGTAACGAGTAAATTTTAAATTATATTAACATAAAGAGAATGTAACGAGTAAATTTTAAATTATATTGACATAAAGAGAATGTAACGAGTAAATTTTAAATTATATTAACATAAAGAGAATGTAACGAGTAAATTTTAAATTATATTGACATAAAGAGAATGTAACGAGTAAATTTTAAATTATATTGACATAAAGAGAATGTAACGAGTAAATTTTAAATTATATTGACATAAAGAGAATGTAACGAGTAAATTTTAAATTATATTGACATAAAGAGAATGTAACGAGTAAATTTTAAATTATATTGACATAAAGAGAATGTAACGAGTAAATTTTAAATTATATTGACATAAAGAGAATGTAACGAGTAAATTTTAAATTATATTGACATAAAGAGAATGTAACGAGGAAATTTTAAATTATATTGACATAAAGACAATGTAACGAGTAAATTTTAAATTATATTGACATAAAGAGAATGTAACGAGTAAATTTTAAATTATATTGACATAAAGAGAATGTAACGAGTAAATTTTAAATTATATTGACATAAAGAGAATGTAACGAGTAAATATTAAATTATATTGACATAAAGAGAATGTAACGAGTTAATTTTAAATTATATTGACATAAAGAGAATGTAACGAGTAAATTTTAAATTATATTGACATAAAGAGAATGTAACGAGTAAATTTTAAATTATATTGACATAAAGAGAATGTAACGAGTAAATTTTAAATTATATTGACATAAAGAGAATTTAACGAGTAAATTTTAAATTATATTAACATAAAGAAAATGTAACGAGTAAATTTTAAATTATATTGACATAAAGAGAATGTAACGAGTAAATTTTAAATTATATTGACATAAAGAGAATGTAACGAGTAAATTTTAAATTATATTGACATAAAGAGAATGTAACGAGTAAATTTTAAATTATATTGACATAAAGAGAATGTAACGAGTAAATTTTAAATTATATTGACATAAAGAGAATGTAACGAGTAAATTTTAAATTATATTGACATAAAGAGAATGTAACGAGTAAATTTTAAATTATATTGACATAAAGAGAATGTAACGAGTAAATATTAAATTATATTGACATAAAGAGAATGTAACGAGTTAATTTTAAATTATATTGACATAAAGAGAATGTAACGAGTAAATTTTAAATTATATTGACATAAAGAGAATGTAACGAGTAAATTTTAAATTATATTGACATAAAGAGAATGTAACGAGTAAATTTTAAATTATATTGACATAAAGAGAATTTAACGAGTAAATTTTAAATTATATTAACATAAAGAAAATGTAACGAGTAAATTTTAAATTATATTGACATAAAGAGAATGTAACGAGTTAATTTTAAATTATATTGACATAAAGAGAATGTAACGAGTTAATTTTAAATTATATTAACATAAAGAGAATGTAACGAGTTAATTTTAAATTATATTAACATAAAGAGAATGTAACGAGTTAATTTTAAATTATATTGACATAAAGAGAATGTAACGAGTTAATTTTAAATTATATTAACATAAAGAGAATGTAACGAGTTCATTTTAAATTATATTAACATAAAGAGAATGTAACGAGTTAATTTTAAATTATATTAACATAAAGAGAATGTAACGAGTGGATTTAAAAAAAACAGGTTACGTCGACGGTGCGAGAGAATTCGAGTTTGAAACAATTTATTTAAAAATAGATAAAGTCTAATTTTTTTACTTTAGCAACACGAGTTAATTTTAAATTATATTTTGCATTGCATTTCGTCTCTTGAGATCGGACGATCTCATGTTTTTTTTTATTCGGTGCTGAAGGTAATAACGTACGTAAACCATGAATATTAGTAAGCAGATAATAATTTTCAATCTTTATCGTGTCATCGTTCTGACAAGATAATCTAGGAACAAACATCATCTCTTAGAGTAATGCTTTGTGTTAAGGTGGCTATGGTTGATGTTTATAGCAAAAAAGCGAAGCAGCGAAATATTCTTGTTTCACCACGTGAGTCGTCTATAAAAAAATCCATACTGCAGACGACCAACATCTTGGTACACATAAGTAATTTCAGATGGTGTTCAGAGTAACAATATATTAACTTATGTTATTATGTCTATTTTATTCCACGTTATATATTTTAGATGGGGTTATTTTTATTTAAAATCTGTTCTTATTTTATTTGTATAAAACACCGTCTAAAACCTGTGACGTAAAATACTCTATATACTACTAAAATTGATAATCATGCTTGCTTGTTTGCATATTGAATGTTTTAGATAGTGGGAGGAATGGAGAATGAGGCGAGAAGTTGTGTGAAGACGAGTATGGAGGGGATCACTAGGAGCAGCAACGTAAAGAGGGTAAAGGGTAAGCGAATGACGTAAATAAATAAATGATGTAAATGATGGGCAAAGCCGTCAACGGTCGTCGCCCTAGTCTGTCGTCAGTCACCATGGATACAAGTGTTTTAATTGGATCACGTAAATATTGCATTTGAGGCGGTAAAACAGTGTGTTTATTTTTTGTCCTAACTGGCATCTCAGGAATTTCACTTAAATTAAAGGCAGGCGTTAGCCTTATTATCTAATTATCTGGATGTACTTTTTAAATATCTATTTACTTCCATAATCTGTTAAGCGCAATGAATGTATTCACTAATTATAAATATGCCAATGTTGACACAACGGGTCACATTTCGTCCACTTGAGATTAATAATCTGATGTAACATTTTTGAGACGTTGCATTATTTTTGTTGAATGCTTGAGTGAATTCGTCTTGTTGATTGTTCGAAATTCGATGGTGAGCTGAAATAGTATGAATCCTAAACTATAATCTGCAAACGCTGTGAATGCATTAATTTTAATGAAAGAAATGCAATCTTGTAACTATTTAAAGCTAAATTTAAGAGAAGCATATATGTACTAGACGACCCGTGCCCCGTTGGTACGTTGTACATTAGTGTGTACATTTAGTACCCGTAACCGACTGTTTTGCTAAATAGATATTTATATATACATTGATTTATTGGTAGTTTATCGAATGTGTATTAGATGTGAAAAAAATTGTATAACCATTTGCAAAATATTTGTAGGCTTCGGAATGTTTGACATAAGGATTGAAAATTTGTATTATTTGCATTATAAATCGGATTAATATGGTAAAGTTAAACGTAGAGGTGAATATTAGGTAAAGGGGGATTTTCTAATTAGAATTCAAGTAAGGTTACGTGTCTCGGCAGTGATGTCACACAGAGAGCAAGCCACTAATTTTTATGCTACATGACTACTATCAACAATTAATATGAGAATAGTAGCCAGAGTAATGCAAATAATAAAAAACATTCTTATTTACAATATACTTTATACGTTTTCCATTATAAAACCTTTTTTTAATATGGGGAATGTGGAGTTGCTCCTTAGTTGCCATTGCTCCCAGGTCCACTCTGGCCCGGAGTGGTAGTACCTGTAAGGGCCTCATCAACTAGAACCTAGCAAATCAGGCTGTCTGAAGTTATTGACTTCTGGACTTAAAATGCACCAAACATTGATGTTTTCTTTTTTTCTTTGCAAAACGCAATCATGTTCTGCAAAATCAAAAACAAAAAACAACAATTCCCCTTCTTTGCCCTTTTCCATTCCCTTCCCTCTCCTCCCCATCTGCCCCCCCCTTCACTCAACAAAACATCATGAATAAATACTTAAAGATATAAATAATTTGAAGCATAAAAACCTTCACCAAAATGACCGGATTCAGCATTAAATAACCTGAAAAAGGTTGATATACCATAAAACAAAACAAACAAATTTTACCAAAATGACCAGATTCGGCATTAAATAACCCGAAAAGGGTTGATATGCCGTAAAACAAAACAATCAAACCACACAGCATAAATAAACATTTGAAAATATAAAGAACTTGAAGCATAAACACTTTTACCAAAATGACCAGATTCGGCATTAAATAACCCGAAAAAGGTTGATATGCCGTAAAACCAAACAACCAAACAACCGATCCCTATACATTCAGTGTGCAAGAAATCAACAAAACAAGATTATCAGTGTTTTAGTATCATATCATATGTTACTATTACATAGACGTCTCCATTTCTCCTGTATTCAGATCTGGTGTCAGTTCCTATGTCAATAATCTGAACACTAACCTGCATAGTGACCTACAGACTATCTCCGGAAACCTACGAACCATACCAACAAACTAACTGATTGTATTCGCAAGTATTGCCCTAGCAGAGGTCGAACGAGAAGCAGCCACCGTGATCTTATCTCGTAAAGTATATTTGTGTACACCCTAAAAGATTGTGATCGATATACCAAAGTGCAAGCGCTCAAGTACCAGCAATATTTACCCTCCTCCCGCTGCAGGACGATATGGCACAAGGCCGAAAGTTGGAGGATTGAAAAGCCGGCGCACCAGAAGGGAGCGCACCTTTACTCCGAAAAAAAAAGCTTGAGCAGCCCCGTCGGGATTCCTCGATAGTGGGCCCCCTCAGAAGGTTGCCAATAAACCATCCCTTCTCAAGGAAAGAAGGTAAAGCTTGGGTTGGTGAACCTTACAGGAATTAATAGGACCATGCATCTTTCCATGCATCTTTCCATCACCAGCGAGACAGTCCCTTTATTCCAGAATCATGCCAAGAACGTACCCGTGCCTGGTATTATTTATTTACCTCTTCTTCAGGAGGTTAGACACAAGGCCAGTTTTATCTTACTCCCACAAGGTAAGATGTGACCCAAGGTCGGGTCGGGAAAGTGGGCTTGAAAAGCCAGCGCCCGAGAAAGTGAGCACTCTGGCCATTAAAAATTGCCTGGGCAGCCCCGTCGGCATTGCCTGGTAAGGGCGCCTTAGGCAGTAAGCAATAAACTTACTCATCTCCAAATAAGGGAGGCAAAGCCTGGGATGGTGGACCTCCTAGAACTGCACAGGACAAACCCACAGACCGACGTAATCAAACCCCGAAGGCCAAGACAATACCAGTATGGGGCGCAGTATCCATCGGAACAGATACTACACTTTCTTCCTAGCCAACAGACATTCTGAATAAATGGAGGACAAACCAGTTCTAAAGTACCGGCGCATTTTTGCCAGACGCGATCAAGAAAATTTCCGCCCAACACCAATTGAAACCTCCAAGGCGAAATGGAAAGATAAGTGGTAGTAAATCGTAGAAACCATTACATACCCTACGTAGGTTCTTGGTCAATATCTGCCAGAAAGCAATAACCAACCCTACACTTCCCATAGACAGGTGTAGGACACTTCGGTGCAGTAATGCAGAAACGGTGTCTCTCGAAGTGTGTTCATTGCAAATGAAGCAAATATCGTACAATTTAGAAAAAATACGAACCGATTTCCCCAAACACCACCCACCGAATGGCGAACGTTGTGTAAAAGATCAAAAAGCCTTTTTGACATAAGAATTTTATTTATATAACTGTGACACCCAGAGAGAGAGAGAGAGAGAGAGAGAGAGAGAGAGAGAGAGAGAGAGAGAGAGAGAGAGAGAGATCAGAGCCTAAGCAAATTACTAAAAAATAAACATGCCAACTTGTTAAATTTCTCAATATGTTCAACTAAGATTAAATTTTCCCTTAAACCCGTTTTTCTTTAAGGAATACTTTTCTCGTCAGAGGGATACGCATCTTGTGATATTAGAAAATGCCTCAAATATATATTTTTTCAAGTTTTAAAATGATTGAAAGAGTTTAAAAAAATTGTTTTGGTTGTAAAAAATTCTTTAAATAATGTTTGTACTTTTATTATTTTACATGACGTTAATCCCTCTGACGAGAAAAGTATTCTTTATATTTCTTATATATTCGTTATCAGTGATCTATCGTATTCGGAGTTTCTATAATATCCTTGGATACTATCTTTTAGGATATCCTTTAAATATAATTATAATTTTTATGAATATATATATATATATATATATATATATATATATTAGCAAAACTACCCGCCATCCGGGCAACAATTACTGAGGCTTCAGTCTTCTTTACAGAAACCAAACGAAAGAAATTTCAATTGACACTTTAGTAATTTGAAGGGAAAAACATAAAAGTCCGTTCGCTAAAGTCTTCCAGTTTCTTCGTCTCTTTTTCCCTTCTTCTTTTACCTAATGATATCATTTACCCCCCCCCCCGCGCAGTTCCAGTTTGTCAGTGATGAAGATGAAAAAAATTAAAACAATAGTAAGCTGGATAACACCATCACACACATATTTTGATTTGAATTTCAATAACGCGGTTAATGAGGTTTTCTTTTATTTGCGTTTCTATCGTAATATTAATTTTAGCCATGTTCTTTTTTTCTTTAAATTGCTATATATATATAAATCTAAAGATAAAGATAAAGAGAGAGCAAGCGAGAGAGAAAGGTAGACAGACAGACAGACAGACAGACAGACAGACAGAGAGGCGTTACGTACTCAATATACTAACAATCTTCACTTACATTTATTATTAAATATATTCTTTGATTTGATTTAATTTTATTAAAACGAAAAACAATAGAGAGCTAAATCGAAACCTCACCCTCGATGTTGTCAGTCTGATTCTTATCCAACTAAGCAATTCAGACATTTTAACTCGTATTTTTGAATAATACTCACGAGTAAATTTCTATTTCATGGTCAAAATTTTGTAAAAAGGGTTTGTAGTTTTGTTCAACGGTCGCCTAGAGAGTCAAGACGATTTACATCATGTTCTTAAGATAATTCTACATATGTATAAAATGTTATCTTCTTGTTATATTCTCTAGCATGTCTTTCTATAAACAGAGAGAGAGAGAGAGAGAGAGAGAGAGAGAGAGAGAGAGAGAGAGAGAGAGAGAGAGACTGAGGCGCCAGACACACACGCTTGCCTTCATCATGTCATATATATATATATTTATATATAGATATCTGGCATTCTTTAATACATATATAAGACGTTAAGCCGCCCATAAAGTGTTAAAATTATCACAGGTTATTCGCTATTTAAAATTGGCCGTGTGGTTAAGGCGTCGGATTTGAGTTGCAAAATACTCGTAATCCGGGGGTTCGAATCGCATGACCGGTAGTGAATATTCATATATCTATGCTGATGCGTCCCGATTATTAAAAAGGACGAAACGTATACGTACATAGATAATTAACAATAACATATATATATATATATAATATATATATATATATATATATATATATATATATATATATATATATATATAATGGGTTTATATAATTAGTTATATATATTATTGTATTATATATGCATATGTATCTATATAATATATAAGTGTGTCTATGTGTATGTATGCTTATTTTAGATGTGTGATGTCTCGTTAATAACTGCATAAACTTCCGTTGATACTTTGTGTCAATATATTTCTTTTCGTAGCTGCACGTGACGCGCTTGAAATGACTTGGGAAACAAAATACTAAACAACCGACCCTATTAAGTTACGTCTCTAATTTAGTCTCATGGAAACATTTCCCCTACTTCTAGAATAGACGGGCGGAAATAAAAGCGGAAGTTATGGTGGAAGAAGTGGAACAGTGTCGACTCTCTCACTTAAGTCTCTATCGTAACTGTTACAGTTTGCGTGTTCTCGCACATCGATCGCAGTAGCCTCGGATAGGGTTAGGGTTAGGGTTATGGTTAGGGTTATGGATATTATGATTGCAAAGTACGTCGCAAGCATTTATTCTAGTGACGGAAGAACCTGATCATTTATCATCTATACAATAATACGCTAAAACATTTCATGTTCGTACGTACGTTCACACATTGACTGCAATCATTCGTGATTGGTGATGTGGCTTCCTATGGAAAGAACATGTCTATAAAATTCTACAAAGTTGATAAAAAGATACATGTAAAAAAATACTACAAGAATCCGTGATAACATGTATCGTTATGGCTTAAAGCAAACTACCCAGGTGGCAATTATGTATGAACACGCGATGGTACTCCAGCCCATACAACAAGAAAACTACAACATTTCTGTAAATCCAAGTTTTGCAATTTTTGTGAATCATGTTTATGGCCGCATTCTACCCCAGATCTAAACGCCCTAGATTGTGCTACTTTGAGCGTTTTAGAAAATTCAGATTTGGTACACCTTGTGTGTTAAAAATCCTATATGGCTTTTAACTTCTCGCTGTTACTGTTGTAATTAACTTTTTTTTTCAAGCACACCACCTAAGTCTTTTTCGAAAATCCAGCATCTCTAGTTTTAGTAATGGTTATGTTGTATCTGTTTCTCGTTGCAAGTGTTAGGTGCGATATAAGTCCGGGTTATGTTGATGGCAATATGTATTCGTATTTACATAAGTCCGTTTATATATGTGTATTTACATAAGTCCGGGTTATGTTGAATCCGAATACGTCCGCGTTCCTCGTCGCCAGTGTTGTTGCTTTGAAGGACCAATAATAAATAAGACAACACGGTGATATACTTACACGAGTGTGTATTTACAGAAAGTACAGAATAGTATGTTACAGAAAGACTTCTCATCCTTCGTCGTATACATAATGTCTAGGAGAGTCCATATAGTCACGAAATAGGGTAGATCACCGTCACACATTTACAATATATATATATATATATATATATATATATATATATATATATATATATATATATATATATATATATTTTAATGGCCCCAATTTTTGAAATGTTAAATTTCTTTTCTTCTTCTTCTCTTTCTTTATCCCTCCATTTCATTCTCTCCAAATATGATCAGAGGTTAAGATCGGATTCTAACTCTGCCTGATGAGATCTCAGTTTATAGTAACTGTTGATCGATAACATCGACATGCCAGTGTCGCAGATTTTGTACATGTCTGTGTAAATAAAATTATCATATATATACGGCACAATCACGTTGACACACCGGTTAGATCACCGAAGTTAAGCGGCGTCGAGCCTGGCCAGTACTAAATGGGTGACCATTTAGGAATACCAGGTGCTGTATGTGCTCTCTGCTTATCTCGGCATTGTTTCCAGTCGTCTTGTATAACTACTTGCCATTGGAGTCAAGCAATGCCGACTCAGGAGAGCGGTTCTTGGAGATTGCGCAACCCTTGCAATTACAAATTCACGCGCGGGAAGCCCCTGGCGGGGCACTCATACGTTGAAATCGACGGGAGAGTCCATCATATATATATATATATTGTAAATGTATTTATTTCAAGATTTGTTTTGTTATATTATATTATCATAATTTATACTAAAAACAACTCAACTGATTTACAATTGTTTCAAGAAAAAGTGTACAGTAAACCAAATTTACCATAAAAATACAGGTTATTTACTTCAAAATCCTTAGCTCAAAACATAAACAGAAAAAATGAGATTGAACGCATGGAGAAAATAACAGTACAAACAGCAGGATTAACAATATGTACATCAGTCAATACCCCCCCCCCAATTTATAGTTACGAACGTGAAAAATGTTCAAAGGATCAAATTAAGACGCAAGTGGCAAACACACCCGCACCATATATATATATATATATATATATATATATATATATATATATATATTAAATAAACAAGTTCAAATCTAATATATGAAGTTAAGACGATTTTTCCCTGGTACTTTCTTAAGAATAGAGAAAATAACCACATGCATCACAGGCTACTAAACTCACCACTATATTACGCTTATTCACTCGAGCGTGTTTTAGTAAATTTGTTATTATTTTTCTCAAGCTAACACTAGTTATTTAGTTTAGCCCACCATCTAGGTGGTAGCAAATAATTTTTCCCTAACACTTCAGTACTGACACTCCCACATCGACACCGGGAACTAATAAACAACATCTACCTTTAAAAAAAGTGTCCGTTAATATTTACTATTTGTCTGCTATTAATTTACTACAAAATACAAAATATTAGGCACACATTTAATGGACGCTCCCGTTAATTCCGCTAATTTTCGAGATTATCGGATTACATTATTTCTACCTATTACGTATACATTTATGCTCATTCCGGTTTTTAGAGAATGCAATTAAGGAACATTGTCCCGGGTAGTATTTCATTATTCAACATGGCGGCTACAACTTCTCTAGCGACTCGACTTCCGAATTAAGTCAATATGCACTGGTATACTCGACACACTTCATACATTTGACATTTTCTAGGTCCTACACTTTTCACGCGCATAACATCCAAAAATTGGGGGAAAAATCGATTTCTTCGTATAGAAATGATCCAAAACGTGTGATTAGTGGACCCTACATTTAGTCGCCTTTTGGTGGATCGTAACAAGAAACGCATGCCTACTTACAGGCTTCGTTTAAGTGACCTATTTTTCAATAGTTTTCTACTCGCTTTCGTGGGCAGATGGTTGCGAACGTAGATCCAAAACCGGGAGGTTTAGCGTTTGATCCCGGTTAACCCAAACAACTTTTTTTTTTACATTGTAAAACTTTTGCTAACACGGGAGGGGGAAAGAAGGACTATGGGCCGTTTAAAAAAAATAAGCGTTATTATGTAGTAATTTAAAAAGAAATCAATGTAACACGTAGTACTTCAACTATTTAATCAATGTAATACGTAGTAATTTAACTATTTAATCAATGTAATACGTAGTACTTTAACTATTGTAAATATCATAATTTCTATTCGAACACACATGGTTTCTTAGTGCTTTGCAGGACGCCTTAAATTTATTCGAGTGTTTCAATAGTGCTCATTTTCCTTTTGTCTTTCCTCACAAAAAAGGGAACTTCTATACAAAGATAACGGGGGCAATTTGTTTTAATAGGACTCTGTAGGCCTATTTAATTTTAAAAGTGCCCATTATCATAGATAGAGCAGGTGTTTAATCAAAAAGAAACATTCTGGGGAAACACCGGTATCATGGGATGGACAGAGAGACACCTACAACCACGTCTCCTTCATTCATTCCTTCCTTCCTTCATTTAATTTATTCCTACTATCCACGTTCCACAATTTCATACCGAACATTTGTCCGATGTGACTTTTTGCGTTCTGTCGGATGTATACAAATTTTAATACATTCTGTTATATTTTCCCCGGGCAACGCTAGGCGACGGGTCCAGCTAGTATATTTATGAAATGAACAATATCTTTCAAAAGCACTCAATATAATGTAAAGCTTTATAAATATACATTACATAAACATTTAAAATGGCCTGCATCAATGCAATTACGTTTCAGTATTGCTTGTACCTCATCGGGGTCGAAGTTTTATATATATATATATATATATATATATATATATATATATATATATATATATAATAGGGATCAAAATGTTGAAGATGAACGTGCATTTTCACAAAACGCTGTTTGGAGCGCTATCGACAATTTTACTTACGACCCTGAAAACAGAATTACGTTTTATTTTTATTTTAGACGATATGAAGATCTTTATAATACAAACCTTACGAATTGGGCCGATTAAAAAATCATTTGCTTTTACGAAAGTTGGGTACAGTTGAAAATATCAAATTCGTCAATTATACATTGCCACAAAAATCAGCAATCATACATTTGTTGAAGCGGTACAATTATTAACTAAATTGTTTAGCCCTAAAACGTTTTTTGTTTTCTAAACTAGTGAACATATATGAATCTCATAAGGAAAGAAGACGTGGACTACACTACTTTCGTAAGCGCAGTTAACAAACACTGCGACGATTTCAAATTTTTGAAGTTGAGTGCTAACAATGTTAAATAACTAATCTTTGCACAGGGTTGAGTATCAAATATGGATGCAGAAATCAGACGAAGGATTCTTAATAAACTAGAGAATAAACCTGATTTAAAACTTCAACATATTGCAGAGGAATGCCAATGTTTTATTAGTGTTCGCTAAGATTAAAGAAACGTTGAGCAAAGCGGGATGTCACATAGTAGAAAAATACGTAACGAAAAGAAAATTAATTCACGAACTAAATTTGATCAACCAAAGAAAAATAATTTGCCTCCTGAACCATGTTTTTATTGCAGAAATTGCATTGGTACACATAAAATAAAACAGTGTTTTGATTGCGGTTGCATGAGACACAATAATAAAACATGCTAAAAGTTTTTTAAAAAGTTTTATTGAAATTGCTAAAAGTGACGAAGCTGAAAATATCAGGAAAAGTGTGCAGATTAAAATATTAAATACAGATAAAAAAGCTACAACTTGATTTCAGCTCAGATCTCTCGATAATTAATCCTCAAACGTGAAAAAAAAATGGATAACTAACTTTGCTGAGAACGAGCAAAGTAGCTAAAAGCATCACTGGTGAACAAATAAAATTTGAATGCGAGCTAATCGCTAACGTTACAGTAAAAGGAAATACTTTGAAATTAAGAATGTTCGTAATAAACGACTCAAACAATCGCTTGATCACGGACTGGATTGAGAAATTTCAATTGTGGAATATGCCTATGAACTCTTTCAGTAAAAATATTGAAACTTTAAATGCCAAAGAAGAGAGACTAAAGAAAGAATTAAAAGAAACTTTTTCGGAAGTTTTCTCTGGTGGACTGGGAAGATGTAAATAAATAACTATCAAGTCTGAATTAAAACCAAATGTTCAACCAGTTTTTTAAAAGAAAAGAAATGGTCCATTCGTATCATTAAATCAGATTGACGAGGAATTAAATAAGCTAAATAAAAAATGGGGGTATTACCGAAAGTAGAGTACAGTGAGTGAGCTTCACATACAGTCTGCGTAAAAAAGTAAAAAGATCCGTGTTTGTGCAGACTTCTCCATGGGATTTAACCATGCAATAAAGATTTACCATTCACCTCTGCTTAGTCAAGAAGCGATTTTCGCTAAACTCAACGGAGGAAATATTTTTTCAAAGTTTGATTTTAGTGATGCTTATCTACAATTACATGTAGAGAAAGAGTGCTCAAAGCTACTTTCTATAAATACTTGGTTTAGCAAATTATCATAATTTTTTAATTCCAAATATACACAATTTGCTAGGTGTTCTAAATGAGCTATTAAAAAGACACACTTGGGTTTGGACGACAGAATGCCAGGAGGCATTTGAAAAAACCCTCACATCAGAATTATTTTTGACACACTACTATCCAGATATCGAAATCATTGTGGCTACTTATGGTAGCTCGTATGACATTGTAGCCTGCATATTACACAAAATCGAAAGACGGGTCGTTAAAACCTATCACTCACGGGTGTCGTATGTTATTGCTTACAGAAAAAAGTTACTTATAATTTGAGAAAAAAAGCATTAGGTATTATTTTTGCAATCACCAAATTTCATCGATTTTTTCATGGGAGAAATGTTGTGTTGCAAACCGACAATTTATGCGTGATAATAGGGATTAACAACGCATACTGCAAACAGAATGCAGAGATGGTGGACCATACTCCTCAATTACAATTATAGGTATTATGGAGTTTCTTCCATCGTCATGCTGACGGAATATCTAGACTTATCACAAAATATGCTGAACCCCTTTAAGATACAGTTATTGCCTCCCTACAAACCGAGATAGTAGTAGAAATACATTGTGTAACGAAAGATAATCAGTCTTTCTGTAACAAACTATTCTGTACTTCTGTAAATACACACTCTTGTAAATATAGCAGCGCGTTGTCTTATTTATTGTCGACCTTTCAAGGTCACAATATATATGTCGCTCCTTGAAAGTAGAGCACTGTAATTGGTAGTATTAACACAGCATGACGTCACTTGCTTATAATGCATCATTCCTTCCCTTAATAGAAGTAGAATGCCTCGACGTCAAAGCCGCCGTTAAAGTGTTAAAATTATCATAGTTTATTCGCTGTTTACAATTGGCCCAGCGATTAGCGACGTCGGACTGGAGTTGAAAAATACTTGGGGTCCGGTAGTGAATAGTCATATCTCTATGCTGATGAGTCCCGATTGAAAAAGGACGAAACGTATACGTACATAGATAATAAACAATAACAAATATTTATTATTTGTCGCTCCTTGAAAGTAGAGCACTGTAATTGGTAGTATTAACACAGCATGACGTCACTTGCTTATAATGCATCATTCCTTCCCTTAATAGAAGTAGAATGCCTCGACGTCAAAGCCGCCGTTAAAGTGTTAAAATTATCATAGTTTATTCGCTGTTTACAATTGATTAGCGACGTCGGACTGGAGTTGAAAAATACTTGTGGTCCGGGGTTTCGAATCGCATGACCGGTAGTGAATAGTCATATCTCTATGCTGATGAGTCCCGATTGAAAAAGGACGAAACGTATACGTACATAGATAATAAACAATAACAAATATTATATATATATATATATATATATATATATATATATATATATATATATATATAGTGGGCTGACAGTCATCGTTTCTAACTCCTGCATAATAATCTGACACCTTCTGAATGTAAGCGAAATCTCAATGTAAACATTGTCAAGTGCTGGAGAATTCGAATTGTTTTTAGCCAATGAGCAATGTTGGCCTTTTCTTTACGATGACCCAACCCTGTTTTGCTGTATAACAGCTTTTCAGTCAAGCTAGATAATCAAATGCCTCAAGGCGGAATCGAAACTCGACTGCTACGTTGACAGTCGGCGCTTCTGAGCCCTAAGCTACCATCTAACACTTGCTGAATGAGTACCTGTTACACATGTTGTTACAGTGCTTGGGGGTGTTTGCTAATTTTTCCTGTTGACGTAAACCCTCTTGAGTTCTGGCCGTAACAATTTAAAATAACAGACAACCGAGATTACAATTGGAATCCATTAGGCGATGAATTAACAGTTATCCTCAAGAGACGCCATTTACCAATGTTTGAATTTCTTATCTTCCGTATAAAATCGATGCGTGTTGCTTAGAATATATATTTTAAAAATTCAGATATATATTGGTCCCTCTCCCCTTTATAGAAAGCATATTCTAACCAACATTCCCAAGGAATTTTACAGAGTTATAGATAATAATTTTCCTTAGAGATAGCAAAATAAATAAAATCATCAATATGAATACAGTTATAATTATGTTCAACCTCTAAAAACTTAGAGACTTCCATTATAGATTCTAATTATACCAAAATTCAACAAATAGTTAAAAATAACAATACTCAGAATCCTACTTCTACAAACTACGAAGACCTACGCAACTGTAGTAACTGCATAACTGTCCATTAGATAGGAAATGCATGATTTCAAAAATGTAATGTAATAATAGTTAATAATTCTCGATCTTACATCGACTCCACAGCGCAACTTTAAAGACAGATATAGACATCACATATTCTCATTCAAGGCAAAACCTAACTTCGAGACTAAAAGTACCCCAACTTCTTAAACTAAGTATATCAGAGAACTGGTGAAGTCGAATACCCATTTCAAACTTAAATGCTCCATATTAAGTAGGGGAAATAAATACACTCCCAATAAATTTTAAAATGCAATCTATTTTCTCTCGAATCGTATCACACAGTAACATCTCATGATAACCTAATTTAGATAAAGCAGGAGATTCTACAGAATTGTTTGCATCGGAATTGGTATCTACTCACATATTTTAAGCCAAACTAAAGTTCACTAAAAATAGGGAAAACTATATGTTCAGTTAAATAATTACTATCAGTAATAACAGGAAAAATATATATGCAACACAAAAATCAATCCAATCAATCAGTCCTGTCTTTAAATTATCCGAAAGTATGTATCATGATAACAATTACGACTAGTAAGGTAATATACCGTAATCTCTTCCGAAATGTGTTTCCATGTTTGTAGTTTATGTGAGTTGGTTTCAGCTGTTTTAATCATTGTCTTTCTTTGTATAATCTCAGTTTCTCACTTGATTCCAATTTATCCTAGTCTTTTTTTCCAGGTGTTTCGAGACTGATCCTTGTGCTGCTACGATTATTGGTATTATCTTGACTTTCCTCACGTTCCATATTCCTTTCTGGCAAGTCTCGTGCATGTGCTTTGCGTTTCCGTCTCTTTAATATTTACCTCGTGGTCTTCTGTGCCGGGAAAATCTACAATTTGAAAGATTTTTTTTCTTTTATATAAATTTTTCATGACATCCGGTATTCTTGCTTATTAGTCTTTTTATTTTTATTATTATTATTTATTTACTTATTATTATTATTATTATTATTATTATTATTATTATTATTATTATTATTATTATTATTATTATTATTATTATTATTATTATTATTATTATTATTATTATTATTATTATTATTATTATTATTATTATTATTATTATTATTATTATTATTATTATTATTATTATTATTATTATTATTATTATTATTATTATTATTATTATTATTATTATTATTATTATTATTATTATTATTATTATTATTATTATTATTATTATTATTATTATTATTATTATTATTATTATTATTATTATTATTATGATTATGATTATGATTATTATTATTATTATTATTATTATTATTATTATTATTATTATTATTATTATTATTATTATTATTATTATTATTATTATTATTATTATTATTATTATTATTATTATTATTATTATTATTATTATTATTATTATTATTATTATTATTATTATTATTATTATTATTATTATTATTATTATTATTATTATTATTATTATTATTATTATTATTATTATTATTATTATTATTAGTATTATTATTATTATTATTAGTATTATTA
>OY744543.1:63482203-63489703 GCA_963556195.1 Sepiola atlantica | reverse complement strand
TCATAATTTATACATGAAAAATTAAATTACCGACGTAATTCTATGATTTTATATGATTTTATGTGAATATATCTAGATAAATAGCGAATGCGAACACCGGCGATGCACATTTTTCTTTGTAATTTTTGACCGAGCGTGGACACTAGTATATATATATATATATATATATATATATATATATATATATATATATATATACTATTATTATTATTTCATGTATCCACATAAAATTTTATAACGAGATATAATTTTGTATGTATCAATTTTCAGTATTTACTTCAACAGTGCTCGATACGTAAGTAGAGCTAGATAGTAAGCTATGAAAATATATTTATGTCAATTAAGCTATACAGAGGCATTTTATCCTGAAGATTCCCCCGGGGATGAAACGCGGGAGCCTCTGTGTAGCTTAATTGCCATAAATATATTTTCATAGCTTACTTACTATATATATATATATATATATATATATATATATATATATATATATATAATACAAAACAATGTGTCAATTTTGAAACCACAACTTTTTCATTGTGTTTACTTTCTGTTATGAAACCCGCTGGGAAATGTGACCATTGTTTTTATTAACAATGAACCGTGGATTCTACTTACAGAACTACATCCTCCACGCCATCATTTGTTCGTAAGTGGCAGAATTATTGTATTGTTCACTTTGAGGATCTGTTAGTTTCAAAAGAAAGCGTTAAACATGACCAGAGGTGAATTTAACAATGAAGGGAGTCAAGAGGTCATTTGAAAGTGAATAAGTAGAATTTTCAATCCGTGTTTGTGAAGGGGTCCAAAATAGTGTCCCTACCCCTCTCTCTAACTCTCTCTCTATCTATCTATTTATTCCCCTCTCTCTTAATTAAGGAAACTAAAAACATTCGTGTGTTTTCTTGATAAGTTCATTCGGACAGAAATACGAGAGTAGTAAAGAATGGGTTCATATTATTTTATATATACTCAGTTTGTCGTTTATAAAAGCAAACAGTACGGTTTTATTAAAAATAAAAGTATTTCTGTATGTACTGTGATGTACTAATCTTATATATAAAATAAAGTCAGTTTTCTTCATTACATTTGTGCTTCGGTAACAAACTGCACATGCATAAATCTGTTCAGTTAGTTATTTCTGATATACGTTAGTCTATGTTGTTAGAAAATAAAAAAAATAATGTTGATCGCTTTTTTCGATTTTGATATTTAGTCCTGATCGCTATTTTTATTAATATTATCTATTTACAGATTATACTACTATTACTACTAACTAACGCAATCTTCAGCGTATTTCTCTAAACATAAGCACACAGTAAACAAAAAAACTTTTTCGAAAATGCGAACATCGTGGACACCATTGTTTTTCGCCTACATTTCATTTATACAATTACAGTAAAACTATTACTTTATTTAAACAGGTGAATCGAACTTTTTCTACTACCTGTCTGTTTCTGAATCGCGACTAGAAGTATAACAGATAAAGGGGATTGACTAATTAAAAAAGCAATATCTGGTTTCCTCATCAAAACAGCGAATTAAGTCACCCCGTTATATGCGACTTCTAGCGTTTCTTTGCGCACCTTCCTTGCTTTTACGGACAAGGCACGGTCGTGCCGATCGTAATTCGGATGTATCTATATCACTTTTCAGTTATCAACCCTTTGAAATAAACATGTATAATAATAAATTACAATAGTTTACAAATAAAAACAAGGCAAGCACACAAAACAGGTGTTTTACACTCATTTGTGGATGCCGATTTCAGATACGATATCTATTTTCGTCTATCAACTCTAGTTTTTGAATAATAATACTGAAATACAGTGGTTTGCAAAACAATTGAAGCTAGCATAAACCAGGTGTTAAGGCCTAGTTTTTAGATGTCGCTTCCTGATTCTATATCTATTCACAGTAGCTACCTCTACTTTTGAAATAAATATACATATATGCACGTAAGTGTATACATATAATCGTAAGCCCAACATATTTAAATATTCTGACACATAATTGTCACTTCTCACTGTCTTCTGTCGTATGATATGTCCATATTGTATCATGCAACTATAAGTTGTCTTTACCTAATTAATGCTCTGTATCTATCTTATGTTTTTCTGTAAGATCCTTTTCTTAATGGTAAGGAATCATACCTGTGATCCTGTCACGGGGGTAGTGTTTATTTATCTTATGTCTAGAAATAACAGAGTACTACCACCCACATTCTACGTGTTAGATGTTTACAATAAAGAATGCTAATCAGTATTTGTGTCAATGGCCTATAACTTGGGAATCGAGCGTTTCCCGACCTAAATACACATATAGAACATAATCCCGAAGTTATGCCATCGAATTTTCTAAACGCCTTGTATAGTAAGAGTTAATTTCTAACCACAAATTATTTATCTACCCCCCACAGCGGTAATATGTGATACAAGGTCGGAAAGTGGGATTTGAAAAGCCAGCGCCCGAGAATTTGATCACTCTAGCCTACAAAAAATGCCTGGGCAGCCCCGTCGGAATTCCCTGGTAGGGGCGCCTCAGGTCATTAGCAATAAACTAACCCCTTCTCAAAGGGTGAGAAAGCAAAGCCTGGGAGGGTGCACCTCCTAGAACTGCACAAGACAAACCCATAGACCAGCGGAAATCAAGCCCCGAAGGCCAAGATGATACCGGTCTATGAGGTGCAGTATCCATCGGAACAGATACTACACTTTGATCTTGGCCAAAAGGCAACAAATCGTGATCATTTTTGTCAAATATTTTCTAGCAACCACTGAGTCTATTTAGTTAACTTTTATTTTGCGAAATTCTATTTTTGAGGTCAACGTTTTTCTACGCGATAAGATTAACGCAGGAATCCACTTGGCGATTTTGTAATACGGTGTTTTTTTTTTACATTTTTGGAATCATAATCACATAAAGAAGTGAATTTTATTAAAAAAGAAATACTTGTTTCTAATAAATTACTAAAATGTAGATACTGTGTCTGTATGTTTAAATCCACAGATCGGAATATTAATTAAAATGAACATGTGTTAAATAAAATGTACGAAAAATTCCAAATTGGATGATTGCCAGGCGGAAAATTGCCCGTATGGAAAATGGCAATGAGTGAGGAAATAACACCGTGTGTATTTCATGTCATATATAGGTCTGATTATATCTAACTCACAAATGGGGCACTGACAGATGCTACCAGAGTGAATCTAAGTGTAATAAGAACTAACTGGTGGCTTTACTTGCTACTTAAAGCTCCCAAATTGGAGCCTTACGACAGAATCCCTGAAGAGAGAATGAAGTAGTTTCACATTTTTATTCATTAACTAGCTGGCTTTGCCAACTTGCTATCGCTTCGCAAAGTTCGCTACTTGAAAAAAACTTGAAGCCCAAATGTTAAATAATAAACATTGCATTCATAAGTTCCTTGCAAACACATGACTAAAACCTTTGAATTTATTCGTATAAACAGATAAACATTAACATCTTGATGATATTCATACACATTTATTTATCTTTTAAATAAGTCCCTAATGAAATCAAAAGAGAGAAGAAATCAATTCGCTTGAAAAAATACGGCGTCGTTAATGGGAGAGAGGAAGGAGTGGAATAGATAGATAGATCGATAGATAGATAGATAGATAGAGAGAGATAGATAGATAGAGAGAGAGAGAGAGAGAGAGAGAGAAAGAGAGAGGGAGGGATGAGGACGAGAAAACAGCCATTTAGCAAACTAGTCAGCCAGCTGCTCATTCCTTTCCGTTGTGTCTTTTCTGTTTTGCCCGTCGATGAGAATTCAAGGGAGCGATATTTGAAAAAAGTTTTTTTAGTAAGTTATTCATTTTTTTGTTAAATCATTTTAATTATATATCGTTAATACCGACGAAATTATTGCATATATGGACAAAATAGCACAATGAAATTACAAATGTATAACACCACACCTTAATTTATTATGAACTGTTTAAAAATAGTTACGCTAATGAGGCATTCAAATGATTGCCTTTGGATCGTTCGTTGATACTATATATACAGTATTTCAAAATATTATGTTGTATTATTGAGTTAAATAACAGTAAACCGTTTTGATTGTAATAAAAGATAAACGAAACCGCTAATGATAAATGAAAAAAAAATCTTTCGCATTTATTCATTTAGATATTTCAAATTCGTTACTAATCAAGTTTTTGTGAGGATTTAGCATGAAAAGCTACGAATGGTTTCGTGTTGATGTATATTATTAGTTGCTATCATCGTATCTTGATTACTGGCTATGTTTGTCAGTATGTCTCATTTGTAGGATTGTAGGCGTTTACCCCCGACACCGAGAACGGCAAAGTTCAGCGGTTGCATACGAAGTCGAGGAGTTTTCGGCGTTGAACACACAAAACGATGGCGTAGAAGCAACATTATCACTTTCATTCCATTGATTTACGGTTTGGCCCATGAGGCGTCCATTCACTAGGAAGAGACGACCAGAGGACGACATATCCTGATGCCGACTCCTCCTGGATTTTCACCAGAAACCTGTTAGCAGGATAGCTATGTTGTCATCCTGACCAGGATTAGTAAGTGTTGGAGCTAGGAGGGTGCTGCTCTTGTTGTTGATAGTGTTGTTGCTACTGCTCTCATTATAGAGCGACTCTGACCTCTGTACAGAGTCCGCGAAGATCGTGCCTCAGGACTGTCTGGTTGACATGAAGTCTTCGTTGCGGTCTTTAAGGCACCCAGAGCAGCCAGGCATAGCGGTTGCATACGAAGTCGGGAAAGGTGTGAACTAGAACGTACACAGAAATGGCGGTTGCACACGCGAAGAAGCAACGTTGCTATTCGCACTCCATGGATTTGCAGTTCTCTGTCTGAAACGGCCTTGCTTGTCACACGAGATGACGAGAGGACGAAGGATCCTGATGTTGACCTTACCTATATTTTCATCTCAACCATATTAGCCGGTTAGCTCTGACCCTATCGCGTTGTCACCGTTCCTACCACGGTAAAGAAGAGTTGGATTTCAGAGGGAAACTGCTTTTGCTTTTGCTGCTGCTGTTGCTGCTGTTGCTGCTGCTGCTTGTTTTGGGGTTTCTTAAGCTTCTACTACGACTACAAGCACGATGGAATTTAGAAAAAGGGACAGTTATCCTGTATCATTTTTGGAACGAGATTTTTCTTTTTATTAATCTTACATTAAAAAATTGTTACTATAAAGAAATACACTTTTTTACCATATGAAAACCTATTAAATAAATTACGAGATTAAAATATGTTTTATTAATCTTGGATATTAGAAAAAAAACTTTTTTTGTTATACAATTTCAGCAGACAGATGCTAACCATAAATTAAATTAATTCTGTAGATGAAGATGAATACTTCTATGGGAGGTGGCTGCGTGGAGTGGATCCTGATGTGGACTGGCAAGTTGATGTGTCGTGTTTGAATACGTTCGATCAATAGGAATACTTTTACTATAGACGTTGGCAACCTCCATGTGGTCCCTCCCGTGAGTATCTGATTCTAAAAGGGAATCGGATAAACCGATTTCAAGAAAAAAATCACGCAGGTTAAAAAAAAAAATGGTACTTTTTAAGAATAGGTCTCCAAGAAAATGTCAGTACCTACGTAATTTCCGAGTTTCACCGAAGACTTCTTAGACTGGCGAACGTTAACGAACTTCACCGAACAAACTGAATGTATTATTAGCGTTTTTGTTTTTGCGAATAAGTTATTTAACGAAGGAAATTGTTAATTTTATCTTGTATTTAACTGTATTGTGTGATTTTCTTTCGGTACTTCTACACAATAAAATCGAACTGTTTTTTTATACCCTAACCCTAACATAACCCTAAACTAACCTTAACCTAACCCTAACCTGACCCTAACCGAACCCAAGTTTTAGGTTTAGTTCGGCATAAATTATAAGAGTATCCAAAAAATTACGTAAAAGTCGGAACTTGATCTTTTTAATTAATTGAAAAATAATCGTCTCGCAACAAAGTAACGGCGCCTTTTTTATTTGTATATTTCGGTAAAACTCGGAAATTGATTAGGCTTTCTCCGCTCATAGTCGGAACTGCTTACGTAACGACTACGTCACGGCTGCAAATCTCTGTGTACCTATTTCTAAAAAGCATCCAAAACTTAATGTTGATTCATACGAAGACTTACTTTAATATTTTCATTATATATATATTTGTTTTACTGATATGTTTATCCAACTTAGAAGTTGGACGCTTCTTTTTTACAAGTTTTGTGGCCTTGTTAAGTTTATACATATGTTAGACCTTTTATAGAAGAGACCCACCACTAATGGAAACATAAGTTTCGAAGAAAAAAAATAGCCCACCAACCATACGCAGTGTGCGCACGCGCCCTTTGCTTACTTCTGTGAGATCCAAGGCCGAGAAGTTTACCGTTTGATCTCAATCGACTCAAGCCAGTTTTATTTTATTTTACATTGTTAAACTTTCGCCAACTCGGGGGGGGGAGGACTTGAGGCCGGTTTTTTTATATTCAACGGTATTGTATAATAATTTTAAAAGAAATCAATGTAATACTTTTACTATTGAATCAATGTAATACTTGTACTATTGAATCAATGTAATACTTTTACTATTGAATCAATGTAATACTTTTACTATTGAATCAATGTAATACTTGTACTATTGAATCAATGTAATACTTGTACTATTGAATCAATGTAATACTTTTACTATTGAATCAATGTAATACTTTTACTATTGAATCAATGTCATACTTTTCCTATTGAATCAATGTAATACTTTTACTATTGAATCAATGTAATACGCAGTACTTTAACTATTGTGAATATCATCATTTCTATTCGAACACAAATGATTTATTAGTGTTCTGCATCCCTCCTTAATTATATTTGCGTGTTTCAGTAGTGCTAATTTTTCTTTTTTCTATCTTCACAAAACAGGCAATTTCTAAACAAAGATCACGGGGGAAATTAGTTTTAATAAAGCTCTGTAGGCCTCTTTAATGTTAAAAGTGCCCATTATTATAGACCGAGCAGGTTAGGGTTAGGGTTAGTATTTTAGTATTGGGTTCGTGTGAGGGATGGCGTGCCGGTCTCCACGTTGAGATCGATAAAAAACCTCATTTCTCCAAAATGCAGGATAAATGACACCGTTGAACTCATCGCGGAATAATGAACAGCTATCTACGTGAGTTTAGGTGTAACTCAATGACATGAATGGATTAAATCCTTTTGATTAAGTATAACATTTTTTTTGTTTTTTACTAAATTTTTTTAACTCAATGACATGAATGGATTAAATCCTTTTGATTAAGTATAAAATGTTTTTGTTTTTTTACTAAATTTTTTTAACTCAATGACATGAATGGATTAAATCCTTTTGATTAAGTATAAAATGTTTTTGTTTTTTTTACTAAATTTTTTTAACTCAATGACATGAATGGATTAAATCCTTTTGATTAAGTATAAAATGTTTTTGTTTTTTTTACTAAATTTTTTTAACTCA
>OY744543.1:63427203-63464703 GCA_963556195.1 Sepiola atlantica | reverse complement strand
GGAAAAGGACACCAGATGTCTCTATTAATTAAGACTTGGTCCGAGACAACTGAATGATCGGAAGATCCCCGAGGGAGTAGAACAGTATATGTGTAGGATAAGTTTCGGGAAAAGATCAATAAGGCTTGCCAAAATGTTTATCAGCATCAGATACACGAGTAGGTTGGTCAACAATCTCAGTCAGCTCATAGGTAATGACAAAACCTTCCTTCCTTATAAGTACTAGCAAATATATGCTAACATAACTAGCAAATATATGCTACCTCCGGTCGCATATTTTTGCTAGGCTGCACCGTCAGAAATGAACGCTCACCCGTAAACCGATGGAGCCCCAGTCATATTTCTTGGGTGGTTAGACATTGATTTTCTTTGTTTCAGACCAAGAATATTTAAAGTTAAAAATAAAGAAAAAAAATTTTCGACCCCACCCCAATTTTTTTTTACTCTTCCCCATAAATAGAAATATATTCAGTTAAAAAAGAAAAACATTTTTTTACCCTCCCCATAAATATTTATATTTTCAGTTAAAAATTTTTTTTTTTACCCCTCCCCCCCAATTTTTTTTACCCTTCCCCATACATAAGAATATTTTTAGCTTAAAAGAAAAAGAATTGCCCCCCCCCCCAATTTTCTTTTACCCTCACCTATACATATTAATATTTTCAGTTAAAAAAAGAAAGGAAAAAAATGAAAGGGATGCTGTTAACAAGGGCAAATCTGACTCTTCGTTTGAGATGTCCCTACCACATGGAAAACCGCCTCTAATGTATGCACAAATTCTGTTCCATGGCAATTTTGATGATTATTGATTGAGGTTATTTTGGAATAACCTCTACTCTTGAAGTCATTTGATGGGCCAATCTCAGATTCACACAGAAAGAGCAAGTAAGATTTGGTCTCCTGCAAGTGGATGTCAACCTCTGGAAGGTTGGGACGCAGACCCCTGATGTTGGAAACGGGTACATAGTAGAAGGGGTCAACATTAAGCGTTGGTATACTGGGTTTGAGCTTGTATTTTTGTTTTGAAACTTTTCAGAGGAGTTGGGAGCAGAAAAACAGTGAGTAAACAGATTATCTTTGTAAACCACTGAAGAAAGGAAAGCGGTAGCATTTCCCACTAATATGGCACCAAGAAGCCCCACCGGAAACTACTGCATCGTTCAAATTTCATTCACCAAATCCTAATACGGGTCCTTGTTCTATCTGGCGGAAAACGTCAGCCCAGATGAAACGTTTACCCTCTGCACCCATATAAGGGAAACAGCAACAAAGAAAGCAAAAAAGAAAAATCTGCTGATACTTATTTAATCTATATGTTTTTTCCAACAATATTTTAAGTGTTATGATACTATAACTTACGGACTACTTGAACTTTTCCGCTTCATATAAATACCGGAAGCACCTGTATTTCGGTGCTGGATCTACACTAGTATAGCTTCATATAATGGTCTAAAAAATATAAAGATCCCCTTCATCATTCTAGCGAAAGTAGTAGACACCTTTGGTAAGAGAATACCTTAAACTAATTGTAATTATAAGTTGACTGCTTATTTGACTCTGGTGGGAATTAGTGCATCTATGTTTCATCCATTGTCACATATTGAATATTGAATATGTTTTTACGTTAAATGAGTTACAACCAACGCTCTGAATCGTTGATATGTCGTTGTTTTTTGATAGACTGTAGGCAAACGTGGCATTGTCTTTTAGTACCGCTTTCTCTTTGACAAATGTACATGCACAATCGTGAATACACTGTCTTCTAATATGTTTACATTTTCTGCTATCTCCCGCCTCAAGTTATGATCGGCTAGAACAAGATTGTTGAACTTTTTAACGTTATCCGTGACAACTGAGGCTGGGCAATTTCGGTGGCCTTTTATCCGTCGGGCTGAGGTATTGGTCCTGAGTAGCTCTAGGAAGTTCACATTCCCAGGATTTGCCTCTCCTCTTTTGGGTGGAGTAAGTTTATTGATTACTGACTGCGGCGTCCTGATCGGGGAATGCCGACGGGGCTACCCAGGCATATTTTAAAAGGCCAAAGTCCTTCTTTAAGAGCGCTGGTTTGATTCTCCCCTCCCTGTGTTCTTGTGCCACACCTTGCTGCGGTGCGAAAGGAAGTAAATACTTGGATCTACCCCAGTGTAATACTGGCCGTCAGACAGACGTTCAACGACTCTTTTACATGTTGTATTATTGCTTTCTTCAATATACTTTGTTTTACTAAAACCCGAGTTCGTGTCATTCTTTCCGGACCCTTTAGAGGGCCACAACATTAAGTAAGGAGACAAAAAACTAAAACTAAAAAGGCCTCCAGAGCACTGGTGAAACCATTGGTTCCGCCCTCTTCTGCAAGCTGTAGCAGTTCATCTTAGTCGATGAGTTCAGAGGTAATTAGAGCTGGCTGTTGCATTGTCGAACACCTCGCTCGCAAGAAGTACAATACAAGAACTGTCCGGTATCATCTCGGTTATTGCGCAACAGAAATGGCTCTAATTCAATAAACACACAATCTAAAAAGCTGATAATAAAAACAGGAACACAAACGAGTCTTTTACATTTGCTCGCCGTTCTTCCGTGACTCACGTGCTCGGCGTCAGATTATTCACGAAAACGTGTTAAGTGGTGGCTTTCATTATAAATGCACCATCAGCTGAAACTTCCGAATTTTTGTTTGATGTTCCATCTCTTACACTTTCACTTGACACCAATTCTTCGCATTTAGTTAATGGGCGTTTTTTGACATCCTTAATATAATTAACGTTTCTTCGCCTGCAGATTTGTAACAGAAAAATGAATTATTACTCGTTAAATAATACCGGCCATTAAATTTAACTTCACCGCTACATAAATATAGTGATCCGTGTTAATGGTGTCTCCAGTTTATTGTACAAGCATATATACACATAGTTTTCATTATAACGAAACATAATAACAATACCCGTTGCCTCTGTTTCAATACATATATATATATATATATATATATATATATATATATATATATATATATATATATATATATATATATATATATATATATATATATATATATATTTCGGCAGCAAGTCATTTATTATACACGCGTCGTCGAAGACCACGGAGTTTTCTTTCTTCGCAATCTTTCTTGTTAATTTTTCGACGCGGCGAGCGATTCGTCGGTTTTTCGGTGTTAATTGGTGAAGTATGGCACTGTATCGTGGGCCATTCATCGAGCGCTTTATATATATATATATATAAATACGTTTATATATATATGGATAATAAAGTGAAGTGTATGAAATTTGTATAGTTTACAAGTTTATTAATAATTTCACTTATTATTTGATTTCACTTATTATTTAATTTCACTTATTTTTTTATTTCACTTATTATTTAATTTCACTTATTATTTAATTTCACTTATTATTTGATTTCACTTATTATTTAATTTCACTTATTATTTAATTTCACTTATTATTTAATTTCAATTATTTGATTTTACTTATTATTTAATTTTACTTATTATTTGATTTCAATTATTTGATTTCACTTATTATTTAATTTCACTTATTATTTGATTTCACTTATTATTTGAATTCACTTATTATTTGATTTCACTTATTATTTAATTTCACTTATTATTTAATTTCACTTATTATTTGATTTCACTTATTATTTAATTTCACTTATTATTTAATTTCACTTATTATTTGATTTCACTTATTATTTAATTTCACTTATTATTTGATTTCACTTATTTGATTTCACTTATTATTTGATTTCACTTATTATTTGATTTCACTTATTATTTAATTTCACTTATTATTTGATTTCACTTATTTGATTTCACTTATTATTTTATTTCACTTATTATTTAATTTCACTTATTATTTAATTTCACTTATTATTTAATTTCACTTATTATTTGATTTCACTTATTTGATTTCACTTATTTGATTTCACTTATTATTTGATTTCACTTATTATTTAATTTCACTTATTATTTAATTTCACTTATTATTTAATTTCACTTATTATTTAATTTCACTTATTATTTGATTTCACTTATTTGATTTCACTTATTTGATTTCACTTATTATTTAATTTCACTTATTATTTAATTTCACTTATTATTTAATTTCACTTATTATTTGATTTCACTTATTATTTGATTTCACTTATTTTTTTATTTCACTTATTATTTAATTTCACTTATTATTTAATTTCACTTATTATTTGATTTCACTTATTATTTGATTTCACTTATTATTTGATTTCACTTATTATTTAATTTCACTTATTATTTGATTTCACTTATTATTTAATTTCACTTATTATTTGATTTCACTTATTTGATTTCACTTATTATTTGATTTCATTTATTATTTGATTTCACTTATTATTTCATTTCACTTATTATTTCATTTCACTTATTATTTAATTTCACTTATTATTTAATTTCACTTATTATTTAATTTCACTTATTATATAATTTCCAGTTTTTGACAGAGGCAACGCATACAATAATCTAACCCGGACTCGTAGTAGCTGCAATGGTCGCATCTATCGAATAACTAGAATATAACATTTACATATTATGTACTATAAACTATATACACACAAAACGAATTAATGTACAAATCATTTACGTAGAAAACATACATCAACAGCATGAATACATATGTAAAGATGTTCTTTTTAGTAATAGGTCAACGATTGTCAAGCCCCAGGTAGCGATCGGGATAAGGGTTAAAGGGATTAAGAGATTGACAGTTGGACAACGATCGCCACCACGACAGGATTGGAAACAGTGGATGGAGTGGGCAAAAGATTACTTAAGATGAATTGATTATCGAAGAGAACGGCTCAACAAGTATTTGTTTACATTAGACTTGAAGACGACAATGTTATACTCGGTTGGGAAGCAGCCTGGTGTTATTTTGTTCCACAAATTGGATGTTCTAGGAAATACATTTTGTTCATGGAAGTTACGTTTGGTTCTTGGTAAGGACGAAATATAAAAACGTGTACCAAAATGATTGGATTCGGCATTTAAATATCCCAATAAGAATTGGCAAGCAATTTATCACAACAAAAACACCAAAATAAACCGAATCCAGACAAACAAATATTTTGAAAACAGTTTTTTATTATTTTCTTTTGTTTTGACTTTGAAAATCTTATTTATCTAAATCTTAATTATTTCCTCATAGAGTGTATTTAATACAATGTATTATCCCAGTCTTACCTATTGCATGGTTGAATTATCGGCAACTAACCCTAACCTTATCACAGGATATGTTTGGCGAAGCAAGTTGCTAGATGTGACAAAGTTCAGAACAACTATTTAAAAACAGATGGTAGTTTTGAAAACAATGGGACAGCATACTTGTTACTCTCCGACAATTCTTGCAGCTAAACCGATACCAAACGTCATGTTCCGTTGGATCCTACAAAGTGACTCCTCAAAATGCCACCCATGGAATCGTAACTCCCCACACTTCAAACGCTGGAATGGCTGCGGAGACACTTTGGTGATCGTCTCATCAGTAGAAGGTATGATTTTGAGTGAGCTTCACACTCACCGGACCATAAACATTCAGATTTTTATCTGTGGGGTTATCTGAAAAATAATGTTTATGAAAACAATCCTCGGATTATTTCTGACCATCAGGGCCCCAAATCAGGGCAATGCCCCCCCCCCCAAGCGTATCAGGTGATATTTTCTTGGGGGGTTACCTTATATTAATGTGGTCGAGAGGGGGGATCAAGGATCTGCATATTTTTTTGCGTCCTAGTAACTGCTATTCGCGCATAAGTCTGTACAATTCATAGACAGAGTAAACAGTGCTGAGGATCTGTGCGGATCGGAGCGCACATTCCTCATAGTCTCCTTAGATCGAGATGCCAACAATAATTCTTTCCTCTTAAAGGGCCATTCCCTTACACTGTGATTCTAATAGAAAATCCTCTGTTCTAAAAAATGCGCTTTGATTTTTCAATTTCCATGACTGGGTGTGTAAATGCCAGTAAAAGGCATTGGGCTTCTGTTAAATATAGGTCGTACGTTTTACGGGGTAAATTGCGGGCAGCAATGGCGCGGTGAGCAATTCGCTGCCCATTAGTAGACCAAGGAGTAAAGAGGGAGGATGATGTCAGCGATAGGGGTCATAGTGCGCGTGAGAAGGGAGGAGGGCGTTTTGGCGAAAAGAGTTGGGCCATAGGATAGTGGGGCGTATCGTTGGGTGGATTCGGATGGAATGAAGAATGAGTACATTGCGGACATCTTGTTATGGGGCCAATTTAAAACCGCTCTCACTTGTTGCTCTGATTAAAGAGGATAGATTGAAATAAATAAAACACACACAATTGGTTAAAAAATGAAATACTATAAAGATTAGATGATATTAACCAATTTGTAACGCGCTCAATACGAATTGTTTTATTAGTAGAGCTGATACATTTCTAAGTGGTGTTGACTTACATTGCCAATTTCATCGTTATTACTTATTTTTTGATTGTTTTATTTCTTTAAAGTTTCTTTTATAACAATTATTATTATTATTATTATTATTATTATTATTATTATTATTATTATTATTATTATTATTATTATTATTATACTTGTATTTAGTTTAAATATAAAGTAAAGTGAGACCCCCTGTTCTGTTGATTGGGATAATTTCAAAAGCTACATATAAAAACTTCCTTCATCAGTGACAAAGGTCAATTATTGACACGTTTTTTTTTCAAGAACAATGAATTTTATTCAAGTTCATCGATTTTTATATTTACTCTGATAACCAGTTTTCTCTTTGCTTACTATTTTCAAAGAGGGCGTATGAGTAAATAACCCCCACATAATACTCATTTTCAACCCATAACACTATAGAGAAATACGTAATAAATTTATTTAGAGTAACTTTTTCGTATTACACCGTATATTAGATCGCTTCATAGCAATCATTACGCCAACGAGCGATTAAACGGCTGATACAGAATCAATAAAATTTTCCGATTAAAAATTATGCCCTCATTTACAAAAATGAAAATCATGGTCCCTTTAGCATTCTAAAAATATATATTGCAAAACAGACCTAGCATGTCTTTATTTTAAACAAAAACTTATTGAACATTACGCATTATTTTTGTTTACTTTCTTTCGTAATACACGGGTGCTTAGGTTTTCTATATATAATTACTGTTATGTTTGTCGTTTATTTATGGCGAAACCAACTATAAATCACACTTAAAACGAACCGTTGTTTTTCATCCAGTGCAATCATATTGATTTCGATCTGATTTTATATTTTGAGGTAAGTAATCTTTACGTCTACTACACATATTAAATTGATTTGCACATCGGAGAATATATACGCGGACTTCATAGAGGTGTTCACTTCGATTAAGAATTGATAAGGTGTATTATTTAGATTATTCAGACAACTGTTCTCATCTTAGATGTTATTGTCACAACGTTTCGGCCGATATAACCTCCGACCTTCTTCAGGTGCATTTTGTCGAACACATGAATCTTTCTGCCGAACTCGGAAATCTGTACGTGATTTCGAAAATTTATTTAATCCACTGGGGTAGATTGCTCTCGTTCCGTCGGCCATGACCGGGTAGATTGTTCTCGTTCCGTCGGCCATGACCGGGTAGAAGTCTTAAGTAATTCGAAATTGTATTCTTAGTATCTCCAGCAAGTACCCGCGGCGCAACGGATATAAGTGCTAAGTAATAATCAGTTCTACGTGACAGTTTTCTGGAGGTCAAAGTTTCAATTATCAGTGCGGTCGATACTAAGAATACAATTACGAATTTCTTAAAACCTTTTGCATTGACTTTGACCCAGTCATTAGACACCGATTACGCAAGATTCCCTGAATTTCAATTTCTTTGTCTTAAGCCGTAAATTTTAGACATTTTCTAGAATCAAAATCATGTAATGAATTTTGATCAAAATTGGAATAAGGATTCTGGACATGAGGTTTAGTATCATTATATATTGTTAAAGTGCCCCCAAAACTGTTCTGTTCGGAAAATTACTTTTGCCCGCCCGTGGACGGGTATTCTAGTTTCATATATGTTTTAAAGTTTCGACGAAGAATATAATTTACAACAGTATTCAAGCTGGTGTCGTTTATACGCCTTATACATCGTTATCGTAACTTACAAGTTTCTAGATAAGATGTTTCGTAACAGCTAACAATGTCATAGATAATTTTTTTTTGCCATGGAACAATATAAATGTTCACTACGACGATATCTTATATATTTCTTGGTTAGTCTTTCTTCTTTTTTGTCAGTCGTAGTTTTCCCCTCTTTATCCTTAACCATAGCTTTAACCTCTTTTTTAGTTTATTAATTTGGGATTCTCGTATCGGACATAATTGGTTCATTCTTGTGGCGGTATTTTATTTCTATATTTTGCGATTACAGATTCGACACCTGCATACGTTAAGCCGTTTAGATCTGTAATATTGGCTGTTTAGATATGTGAGACGAGTTTGTTCACCTCGTCCGTTTCTGATTGTACTTTCCCTCAGTTTTCGTTCTTTAATGATGGTAGTTTATTTTGTCCTCGTTCATAATTTCTTTGATGCGTTCAACTGTCATGAGTTTTGTAGTCTTGTGTTCAGTAGTTTCTACAGTTTCAGCATTTATATTATTATTATTATTATCATCATCATCATCATCATCATCATCATCATCATCATCATCATCATCATCATCATCATCATCATCATCATCATCGTCATCGTCATCGTCATCGTATTTAGTTTTAATATAAAGTAAAGTGAGACCCCCTGCTCTGTTGATTGGGATAATTTCAAAAGCTACATATAAAAACTTTCTTTCATCAGCGACATAGGTCAATTATTGACACGTTTTCTTTTCAAGAACAATGAATTTTATTCAAGTTCATCGATTTTTATATTTACTCTGATAACCAGTTTTCTCTTTGCTTACTATTGTCAAAGAGGGCGTATGAGTAAATAACCCCCACATAATACTCATTTTCAACCCATAACACTATAGAGAAATACGGAATAAATTTATTTAGAGTAACCTTTTCGTATTACACCGTATATTAGATCGCTTCATAGCAATCATTACGCCAACGAGCGATTAAACGGCTGATAAAGAATAAATAAAATTTTCCGATAAAAACTTATGCCCCCATCTACAAAAATGAAAATAATGGTCCCGTGAGCATTCTAAAAATATATATTGCAAAACAGACCTAGCATGTCTTTATTTTAAACAAAAACTTATTGAACATTACGCATTATTTTTGTTTACTTTCCTTCGTAACACACGAGTGTTTAGGTTTTCTACATATAATTACTGTTATGTTTGTCGTTTATTTATGGTGAAACCAACTATAAACCACACTTAAAACGAACCGTTGTTTTTCATCCAGTGCAATCATATTGATTTAGATCTGATTTTATATTTTGAGGTAAGTAATCTTTACGTCTACTACACATATTAAATTGATTTGCACATCGGAGAATATATACGCGGACTTCATAGAGGTGTTCACTTCGATTAAGAATTGATAAGGTGTATTATTTAGATTATTCAGATAACTGTTCTCATCTTAGATGTTATTGTCACAACGTTTCGGCCGATATAACCTCCAACCTTCTTCAGGTGCATTTTGTCGAACACATGAATCTTTCTGCCGAACTCGGAAATCTGTACGTGATTTCGAAAATTTATTTAATCCACTGGGGTAGCTTGCTCTCGTTCCGTCGGCCATGCCCGGGTAGAAGTCTTACGTAATTCGAAATTGTATTCTTAGTATCTCCAGCAAGTACCCGCGGCGCAACGGATATAAGTGCTAAGTAATAATCAGTTCTACGTGACAGTTTTCTGGAGGTTAAAGTTTCAATTATCAGTGCGGTCGATACTAAGAATACAATTACGAATTTCTTAAGACCTTTTGCATTGACGTTGACCCAGTCATTAGACGCAAGATTCCCTGAATTCCAATTCCTTTGTCTTAAGCCGTAAATTTTAGACATTTTCTAGAATCAAAATCATGTAATGAATTTTGATCAAAATTGGAATAAGGATTCTGGACATGAGGTTTAGTATCATTATATATTGTTAAAGTGCCCCCCAAAACTGTTCTGTTCGGAAAATTACTTTTGCCCGCCCGTGGAAGGGTATTCTAGTTTCATATATGTTTTAAAGTTTCGACGAAGAATATAATTTACAACAGTATTCAAGCTGGTGTCGTTTATACGCCTTATACATCGTTATCGTAACTTACAAGTTTCTAGATAAGATGTTTCGTAACAGCTAACAATGTCATAGATAACTTTATTTTGCCATGGAACAATATAAATGTTCACTACGACGATATCTTATATATTTCTTGGCTAGTCTTTCTTCTTTTTTGTCAGTCGTAGTTTTCCCCTCTTTATCCTTAACCATAGCTTTAACCTCTTTTTTAGTTTATTAATTTGGGATTCTCGTATCGGACATAATTGGTTCATTCTTGTGGCGGTATTTTATTTCTATATTTTGCGATTACAGATTCGACACCTGCATACGCTAAGCCGTTTAGATCTGTAATATTGGCTGTTTATATATGTGAGACGAGTTTGTTCACCTCGTCCGTTTCTGATTGTATTTTCCCTCAGTTTCTGTTCTTTAATGATGGTAGTTTATTTTGTCCTCGTTCATAATTTCTTTGATGCGTTCAACTGCCATGAGTTTTGTAGTCTTGTGTTCAGTAGTTTCTACAGTTTCAGCATTTATATTATTATTATTATTATTATTATTATTATTATTATTATTATTATTATTATTATTATTATTATTATTATTATTATTATTATTATTATTATTATTACTTCTAAATCCCTAAGAATTCGTATACCAGTCGTTACCAGTGATCGCTCACTGGTAAAAACATATGTTTATCTCTAGAGTTCGAGTGACCCCAGGTTTCTCCATATTTCCAGTGTTCTCCGCTTCTTTCGAACACTATTGCAAATCATTTTGTGTTCTCGCACCGGCCGTTTATTATTAAGGTTTTGCTGATAACGGCCGGTGACTTTCTCAAAGATGTTAGTGACAATGGGCCTCTTCAAGATCCCAGTATTCGTCACACCGTACCAATCATGGTTTGGATAATACTTATCCTCGTCGGTTTTTCCATCAGCTTAAACTATTCACGAATATTTTCTGTTGTATAAAAGAATGTTTTTTTGTTTATTATTATTATTATTATTATTATTTACTCACTAGGAGTTATCACACTGGTCATCGTCAGTGATCACCCACTGCCAGCAACCTGTGGTCTCCTCAGACTTCCAGTATGCTCCGCCTCTTTTCGTTCATCACCGCTGATGACCTTGCGGTATCGCAACAGCCACCTACCACCGATTTCACGGTGATAAGGGCCATTGGTCTCCTCTGGGGCCCGGGTGGCAACAAGCCTCCCCACGGTCCCAGAGCTGTCCGCGCTCTTCCAGTGGAGGTCTGGTTTACGCTTTCCCTCCTCGACCCTCTGTCCATAATTTTCGTGGTGTCAGCCTATGCTTGCGCCTCTCTCTCGCGGTTGTATTTTCCCCGGTTCTGTTGTCTTGTGCTTCCATGTGTTTGTTCTCCATTCGTTGCTTATGTGGGTTGGTTTCCGCATTCGAGGACATTTCTCAGGATTGTAGCTGTTTTGATCATTACTGTCCTTTGTATAGTCTCAGTTATCCCTTTGATTCCTATTTCTCCTAGTCTTTTCTCCATGTTTTGGGGACTGTTCCTAGTGCTCCTATGATTATTGGTGTTATACTGACTTTCTTCATGTTCCATATTCCTTTCAATTCTCTGGCTAGTTCAGTATATTTGCTTCTTTTTTCCGTCTCTTTGATCTTCACTCTGTGGTTCGCTATCATCATCATCATCATCATCATCATCATCATCATCATCATCATCATCATCATCATCATCATCATCATCATCATCATCATCATCATCATCATCATCAACAACACTATATATGTACCAAGATACTTTACCGAACCCAAGTAAAATTCAATTTATTATCTTAATAAGAAAGCTGAAAAAATATCTGACTTGTTTTTCAGTTCCATGTGGGTTCCTGTTAAATGCGTTATGTACGAAAGTACTGTTGTGCACAAGAAAAAGGTTGTTCTTCCAATTCGTTTGTGAGCACAGGGCAAGAAGGGAACATACCAATATAAGAGTATAATGGAAAGAATGAATACAAAATAGCAGATAAAAGAAAATTGAAGGAACTGAGGCAAAAAGATTAAAAGAAAAGAAAAATGTAGGAATAAAATGAAGGAAAGAAGAGAAAATATAGAAAAAAAAAGAAGATACTGGAGAGAAATAAGGGAAAAGAGAAAAAAGTGAAGAAAGGGTTGAAGAAATGAAAAGAAAAAAAAATGATCTAATATAAGCAGAAATGAGAAAATGGCGGAGAAGTTAGGAGCGCAGACGAATTGGCCAATGAAATCTCTTGTACACGGAATCACAACCCACACGTCGATTGGTAAAGGGAGGCTATTAGATCAGAGAAACCAAGAAGCACTTACTTCTGAGTGAAAGGAATTTTGAGATAACAGGTCAGATGAAGATGAAAAATCTCTCAGGAAAATATTCGATATATTATATTACTCCATGTTGGCAATACAAAATACATGCGTACACTTATCCTCCTTACATACAAGTATTGTAGATTTCGTGAAAGAGTAAAGGGATGGATCTCACTACATTTTCCCCTATTTTTGCGAAGTGAGCCTTGTTTTGTTCATACTATATTACTATATAGTATAAACAAAACAGGGCTCTCTAAAGCGAACCATAGAAGTTGCCCCTATATATTTAACACGATGTAACTTTAATATAGGTTAATAACATCATAACTTCTGTGCCATTCAAAAGAAGAAAAATAAAATAAACTGCTTATGATTTAAAAAAAATTCAGCGTACGAAAATTAAAAAAAATGAGAAACTAAAATCGTGTTTACATTATCGACGCCTTAAACAACGTTCGTTTAAAGTGGCCAGTTTTTACGCGCTAGGCACACGTGCATCTAATAAATCTAGAAAAAATTAAGTAATTGTCAGATTTTCACGAAATTTTCGATGCTTATTCACTATTGGATGAATTTCATTTTAAAATACGGGGTTCGTAAAATATATGAGGGAACCCATTTCTTTACACGTGACCCTCACTTATTTCATTTTATGAAATCTGAACAAAATATATTACAATCGATCGAAATTTTAATCTTATATAAAGCTTATACACAATGAAATTAATCTATTTATTAGCGTTAGTTTAAGAGTATTAACATATATCTGAATAGCTCGGTGAGTAAGATATCGAGCTGAAAGCATCAAGGTTGCTGTTAAAGTAAACTCTCCCTACCATGATGTTGCATATGATGCTATCCCGCACTCTAACCCTGGCAACACCTGGTAGCTCTGCTAGTATATATATATATATATATATATATATATATATATATATATATATATATATATATATATATATATATATATATATATGTATATATATATATATATATATTATAGCGAATTGTTAAATAAAAATAAAGTTAAAGATTAAATAAAAAATTGAGAGAAAATTATAAAAATTAAATATTAAAACATAGAATATAAGTAAAGGGTGGAAAATAAGCTATTTTTTTAGTGGCCAATAATGTAATAAGAATGATAGCGTAATAGATAGATTGGGAAATTCTGGGTTAAAAGTTAGGGTTAGGATGTATAGGTCAAGAGTTAAAATAGTAGAATGTGTAGATTTGTGCATGTTTGGAACTGTACTGATGTGGAGTGTTGGGGAATATGTGTTGTAAATACTGGGTTAATATAACATGTATTATATTGACTTTAATTCGTAGAATATATCGTGTATTTATTGTGATTAGCAGGATTTGAATGTTTTTTCATGAAAAAAAACTATCAACTTTATCATGGCTGCCATATAGGAAGTTGCAAAACGGTGTTAATCCCAACATTTACCAATTCCTTTTTAATTTTGACAATATTTTTTAACAAATAATCAAATCTATCTTTTTTATAATTAGTATGTTTTTCATTTAAAAATATTTTAAAATAATTTAATTATTAATTATTAACCAAGCATAACTATATTACTAAATTAACAAGCAATTATTAACAAACCATTATTAACAAAAAATTATTAACAAACAATTATTAACAAGCTATTATTAACAAGCAATTATTAACAAAAAATATTAAAAAAACAATTATTAACAAACAATTATTAACAAGCAATTATTAACAAGCAATTATTAAAAATTAATTATTAACAAATAATTATTAACAAACAATTATTAAGAAACAATTAGTAAACAATTATTAACAAGCAATTATTAACAAACATTTATTAACAACCAATTATTAACCAGCAATTATTAACAAACAATTATAAACAAATAATTATTAACAAACAATTACTTACAAGTAATTATTACCAAACAATTATTAACAAGCAATTATTAAAAAATAATTATTAAAAAATAATTATTAACACACAATTATTAACAAACAATTATTAAACAATTATTAACAAGCAATTATTAACAAACACTTATTAACAAACAATTATTAACAAGCAATTATTAACAAAAAATTATTAACAAACAATTATTAACAAACAATTATTAACAAGCAATTATTAACAAGCAATTATTAACATACAATTATTACCAAACAATTATTAACAAATAATTATTAACAAACAAGTATTAACAAGCAATTATTAACAAACCATTATTAACAAACAATTATTAACAAGCAAATATTTACAAACAATTATTAACAAACCATTATTAACAAACACTTATTAACAAGCAATTATTTACAAACAATTATTAACAAACAATTATTAACTAGCAATTATTAACAAACAATTATTAACAAACAATTATTAACAAACAATTATTTACAAGCAATTATTAACAAACAATTATTAACCAACAATTATTAACAAACAATTATTAACAAATAATTATTAACAATCAATTATTAACAAGCAATTATTAACAAACAATTATTAATAAACAATTATTAAAAACATAATTATTAACAAATAATTATTTACAAACAATTATTAACAAACAATTATTAACAAACAATTATTAACAAGCAATTATTAACAAGCAATTATTAACAAACAATTATTAACAAGCAATTATTAACAAGCAATTATTAACATACAATTATTACCAAACAATTATTAACAAATAATTATTAACAAACAAGTATTAACAAGCAATTATTAACAAACCATTATTAACAAACAATTATTAACAAGCAATTATTTACAAACAATTATTAACAAACCATTATTAACAAACAATTATTAACAAGCAATTATTTACAAACAATTATTAACAAACAATTATTAACTAGCAATTATTAACAAACACTTATTAACAAACAATTATTAACAAACAATTATTAACAAGCAATTATTAACAAAAAATTATTAAAAATTAATTATTAACAAATAATTATTAACAAACAATTATTAAGAAACAATTAGTAAACAATTATTAACAAGCAATTATTAACAAACATTTATTAACAACCAATTATTAACCAGCAATTATTAACAAACAATTATAAACAAATAATTATTAACAAACAATTACTTACAAGTAATTATTACCAAACAATTATTAACAAGCAATTATTAAAAAATAATTATTAAAAAATAATTATTAACACACAATTATTAACAAACAATTATTAAACAATTATTAACAAGCTATTATTAACAAGCAATTATTAACAAACACTTATTAACAAACAATTATTAACAAGCAATTATTAACAAAAAATTATTAACAAACAATTATTAACAAACAATTATTAACAAGCAATTATTAACAAGCAATTATTAACATACAATTATTACCAAACAATTATTAACAAATAATTATTAACAAACAAGTATTAACAAGCAATTATTAACAAACCATTATTAACAAACAATTATTAACAAGCAAATATTTACAAACAATTATTAACAAACCATTATTAACAAACACTTATTAACAAGCAATTATTTACAAACAATTATTAACAAACAATTATTAACTAGCAATTATTAACAAACAATTATTAACAAACAATTATTAACAAACAATTATTTACAAGCAATTATTAACAAACAATTATTAACCAACAATTATTAACAAACAATTATTAACAAATAATTATTAACAATCAATTATTAACAAGCAATTATTAACAAACAATTATTAATAAACAATTATTAAAAACATAATTATTAACAAATAATTATTTACAAACAATTATTAACAAACAATTATTAACAAACAATTATTAACAAGCAATTATTAACAAGCAATTATTAACAAACAATTATTAACAAGCAATTATTAACAAGCAATTATTAACATACAATTATTACCAAACAATTATTAACAAATAATTATTAACAAACAAGTATTAACAAGCAATTATTAACAAACCATTATTAACAAACAATTATTAACAAGCAATTATTTACAAACAATTATTAACAAACCATTATTAACAAACAATTATTAACAAGCAATTATTTACAAACAATTATTAACAAACAATTATTAACTAGCAATTATTAACAAACAATTATTAACAAACAATTATTAACAAACCATTATTAATAAACAATTATTAAGAAACAATATTAAAACAATTATTAACAAACAATTATTAACAAACAATTATTAACAAACAATTATTAATAAACAATTATCAATAAACAATTATTAAAAAGCAATTATTAACAAACAATTATTAACAAACAATTATTAAGAAATAATTAATTTCAACTGTTTTTTATAACTGATAAAATTTTTAAAAATCCCTCAAAAGCTATACGGCCTTAAATAATTGGGGATTTTGTTTTTATTAACACCGGTTCATAATTTCCGATTTTCTAGATATGGCAGCCATGATGAAGTGGATACTTTCTATTTTACCATTATTATTTCCGGCGATCAGTAAATTAAGTGTTATATTTATTCAGCCTAGTAGACTAGCTTATACTATAAATGTGGCGTCGCTGTCTGTCTTGTCTCACGGGCGATGCAATTGAAAACGAAGCTCTGTAACAAGATCGAACGACTTTTCTAAAATAAATTTTATGACAAGTAAATTTGTGAAGACACATAAAATGAGAATAATTTCATGTATGGAGGTTGTCTGATCCTTTTTTATCTAGTAGAAGTAAATAAATACACTGTACTGAATCGATTATTTAAATATCTATTCAAATTTTATGTGAATGTAGCTTAATAGTAAATTTTATTTGGATGTATTAAAAAGAACATATTTTACATGTTGGATAAAAGTTTACCATAGGACGATGGTGATGATCTCATAAGGCGAAGAGAACACGAAAAGACTTGAAGATTCGAAAAAAAAAACAACACTTATTTGGGGCCGATTCGCGACATCTGTTTCGAACGGAACTAGTGATGAATTCTTATGAAGTCGTTGACCCGGTTGCATCGTCGTTAATTACAATGAACTAACACGGACGATTATACTACAGAAAACTGGCTCTTTATTTATTCATTCAATCTGTATCGCAGAGAGATAGATAGATAGATAGAGAGAGAGAGAGAGAGAGAGAGAGAGAAAGAAAAAGAGAGAGAAAGAGAGAGAAAGGAAGAGAGAGATTATGATAGCTGCATCTTTAAAACCGATCTTCCCTACTCTCTTCCAAACGTGAACATCTCAACGTCTTCAACTTTGTCAATCACATCACGTGACTTAGTGCTCCTTACTTCCATTTTTCTCTGTTCCCATATATATCAAATTTGATTAATTGAACTTTCTGACCCTTACTTCTTCTGACTATGTCCCTAGAGGAACTCAAGATCACATACCTACTCATACACTAGTTCTTCTATCGAGGATGTAGAATCAAGTAAACCCTACTGTTTAATCTATGTCTGGATGTAGTAGAGACGGATTTAGACCTTTCTCAATAGTATTAGTGAAAATGATTCAATGGCCGCGTCGGATTTGAACACTATATCTCGAGCCCACAGTCGACATACGTAACTGTTACACCACTTGTATTACTAATACTTACTTATTGATGCTGTAACAATCTCATCGTAGCATGAAGAACGTTGCCGTTTGTAGTCAAGATTCCGATAGTTTTAATCTTTTAAGATTAAAAATATCAGCATCTTGAGTACAAACATCGACTTTTGACGCAAGTAACTCAGAAACAATAATTCATTCCGGACTTGTATAAAGTTGAGACTAAATGAGTGTAAGAGAATAATATTAGTTTCGTTTCGTTGATTTGATTTGCGGCATATCCACATTTTTTTTTACTATTGGGTTACCACTTATCAAGGCCAAAAGCCACTCGAAGAAAAGAGTCAACGAGACGGAAATGGTTGTCAGACGAAAGATGAGGAACACTATGGGAGTACAAACATTGATCAATGGTATGAACTAATGGGACAAGTAATTGTTGACATTGTTATTTGAAGACAACCAAGTTGTAATCAGTAGAAATAACGAGAGAAAAAAAGACTGAGAGAAACGAAAAGAGAAGGTAGAAAGAGAGAGAGAGAGAGAGAGAGAGAAAGAGAGAGAGAGAGAGGGGAGAAAGTGAAGAAAATATGAAAGAGAGAGAGAGAGAGAGAAAGAAAATGCAAAAAAAGAGACAAACAGAAAGAGAACATATTAAAGAGAGAAGGTAGAAAGAGAGAGAGAGAGAGTGAGAGAAAAAGAGATAAGAGAAAGGGAAGAAAATATGAAAGAGAGAGAGAAAAGAAAAGAAAATACAAAAAACGAGACAAACAGAAAGAGAAAAATGAAAGAGAGAGAAGAGAAGAGAGAGAGAAAGATTGAGAGAACGAAGTTCCGCGGTAATTTGACCCACAAACCCTGCCGCCTCCGCCGCCTCCGCCGCCTCCGCCGCCTCCGCCGCCGCCTCTGCCCCCGCCCCCGCCGCCGCCACCTCTGCCGCCACCACCGCCACCGCCGCCGCCACCGATGAGAAATCCTTTCCAATCACAAATCTGTAAAGGTCTGCCCATCATGGAAATTCCGCCTGACGCTAGGCACCTGGAGAGAGAAAGTAAATGTTCTAATTTACTTGCCTCCCCACGAGGGCAGAGTTAGACACAACGCCGGTTTTTAATGTGGCCGAGGACAGAAAAGACTAGTTGCAACATCAGAACGGATACTACACTTTTCTCCTAGCCTAAAGGAAGAAATTTTAAGCAATCCCAAATCGAGTCATTGTCTTAACTGTTTTTTATGCTCCAAGTTGTTAACATCTTCAAATCTTTATTTATGTTGTGCATGTATTTTTTGTAAATGAACCGTTTGTAGATTACTTTTATTTTGTAGGCAAAATTTTGTCTCTGCATAATAAATCCTAGTTAACGCATGCGTGGGACCTCGACAAGTATTATTACTTTGGTCCAGAATTGACCCAGGATTACTTAACACGTCCTGAATCTCAGAAATTAGAGCCCTTACCATCGGATGTAGTAGGGTAGGGCGAAGAAAATAAATAAATAAATAAATAAATAAAGGAAGGAAAAGAGATCTTGCAAAGGTGGATTTCTGGGTTATAGATTTGGTGTGGTGGGCGTGGAGCGAATACCTTGTCTATGGGTGTCCGGGACAGTTTAGCGTCGGACTCGGGAGAAGAAGAATATTGTGCTGATCGTCTAAGCAAAGAAATGAAAAAAGGTTTGTCGTCGTCTTAGTGCTTTAATTATTTCGATCCTCCACGTGTGGACCGAGTCTGGGTCGCCATCTGGAATTTCATGTTCTTCTTTTTAGGATAATTAAAAATGTGCTCATTAATGTATTGGCATATCCACCACCACCACCACCACCACCACCACCACCATCATCATCAGAGTCTTTTTAAAATTTTACTCCTGATGGAGGAACCCCCTCCCTGCTTTCTTTCCACCTTGTTTTATCACTGACTAGGCGTGGCCAAGTAGGACCTAGTTGACTATCGAAGTCGATTGCGTTGTATCTCCAATAGAACGCCCATTCCGCTTTTTGTTTTACAGATAGCGAGAAGAAGGGCCACCACACTGGTAACCTTCTGTCAGCTCTACGTCCCATCAACTGAATCTACCTATTTCAAAGAAAAATATCATCTCTTTACTACGTCACATGATCTTGTTTGACTAATCAGAGCCTTGGTATAACTTATCCACTCCCAACTAAATATCAAACAAAGTGCCTCTTGGTGGCAGCCATTGACTTTTAATACTACTTGCTAAAATGTAACAATCTCATCAACAATCAGCATATTCATAAGTGGTCAAATTACATTGGTGTAAATTGATGCTAATCTCATTCTTTTGTTTATAAAATACTTCTCTCTATGATGACAGCAACGATGTAAGTTTCGTTTACTGTTTGACATGTCGTTTGCATAACTGTCGTCCGTGAATCGATACACGTTAGAATTCTAAACCGAATGTTTTGTCTAAATATGACAAATACATTGAGAAAAGAAAAACGCAAAGATTAAAAGAAAAAAACAGAAAAAAAACTGAAAATAAATTCGAAGATTAAAACAATGTTATGCTTAACTTGATCAGTTGGCTCTGAAGAACCCGATAGGTTGAGACGTTGGCTCTATCAGCGTAAGCCCACAACATGTTATGCTCCGAAGTCAGAGTTCAGTTTCTGAACGCTTGTTGTTAATATCATGTTGACGAGATCTAGACAGGAGGCCCTACACGCCAACCAGACCAGTCACATGACGCCTGGGGTTGTTGTTCAACTGTTTATATTATTCCTAATATCAGATTGGAAAGAAAGTAATGTCGTATTTTTTACTTCATCACTTTGCAGCCTCCTAAGTTGTACACAGTTCTAGATTTTTTGGTGAATTGGTGCCTGAATATCTCGCTTTGCCTTTCAGATATAGTAATTAGTTGGAAAATTTTAAGTTTAACCGATATTAGTGTGGAGCATCTGAGACATTGCATGCTCTATAAATTCAAAACGGAAACTCAGCTGCAGAAGCTACAAGAAATACTGGGATAACTGTTCTGAATGATCGAAAATGTCAACGGTGGGTTGCAACATTTTCTGCTGGAGACTTTAACCTGTCAGATCGGCGACGTTTGGGAAGGCCAAAATCAATTGATAAAGACTTCATTAAAGACGCTATGGAGGCCAATCCAAAGTTAATCAGCAGAGAATTAGCTCAACAATTCAATACAACCCATACCAAAATTATTTCATGCCTTCACGAGTTAGGAAAAGTTTCAAAACTTGGACTCTGGGTTCCCCACGATTTGACCGACGCTCAATGAAATCAAAGATTGACTTTTTGCACATCGTTGCTTTCCAGGAATCATCGAGAACCATTTTGGCAAAGAATTGTGACTAGAGATGAAAAACAATACCCAACGCAAAAGATAATAGTTAGACCGAAACCAAAGTCCACAGCCTGTTACAAAACAAGGAATACACCATAAGAAGATTATGCTCTCTTTATGGTGGGACATGAGAGGACTTATTCATTATGAGTTACTAGAGCCTAATCAAACAATCACAGCAGTAAAATATTGGTTGCAGCTGGATGATCTAAGAATTGTTCTATCAAAAAAAAAACGACTAGCACTACTCAATTTGGCCTTTTGGCTAAGATCAAAGTGTAGTATCTGTTCCGATGGATACTGAACCCCATAGACTGGTATTGTCTTGGCCTTCGGGGCTTGATTTACGCCGGTCTATGGGTCTGTCCTGTGCAGTTCTAGGAGGTCCACCCTCCCGGGCTTCGCCTCCCCTCTTTGGGGAGGAGTAAGTTTATTGCTTACTGCCTGAGGGGCCCCTACCGGGTAATGCCGACGGGGCTGCCCAGGCAATTTTTAAACCCCACTTTCCCGACCCGACCTTGGGTCACATCTTGTGGGAGTAAGATAAAAACTGGCCTTGTGCCTAACTCCTGGAAAGGAGTAAATCAATACTCAATAGGAAAGGTGTAGTGCTTCAGCATTATAACGCGAAACCTCACACAGAAACACTCACCCAGGAAAAGGTCATGAGTTTCAATTGAGGAGGTTTTGCCTCACCCGTCTTATTCACCTGACATTGCTTCATCTGACTACCATCTTTTCCGGTCGTTGCAGCATCACTTAAACAATAACATTTATGAAAATGACGATCAACTCAAAAAGGACCTAAATTTGTTTTTCTCTAAAAAATCAGAGACATTTTTTGAAGAAGGCATCAAGAAGCTAGTTGATCGTTGGACAGAAGTCATAGAAAATGAGGGAAATTATTGTAAAGATTAAAAAATGCCCTAATGTGAATGTTTTGGATGAAATAAATGTGTTGTACAAAAACGACATTACTTTCTTTCCAACCTGATACTAACAAGCTTGTCTTTGTACGTATGTGGGGGAAGAGCATTTGGTGTGCGCCACGAGGGTCAAGGAGGCGACAGCTAATAATAAGGTTCGTAACCATTGCCCTAAAGTCTTTTATAATATAAGCCACACATATTTGCAGTAAGTGTAGATTTGAACAATGACGGTTCGAGCTTTGCGCCATTGTGTGCATTGACCCTGTTTACTCTCCTCCCCATGAGGAAAACGTTCGACACAATGTCTGTTTTAATGTAAGGGACAAACATTAAAATTGTCTCAATCTAGAAAGATTTCTCCTTAACTGACTGAAGATAAAAACGATTAAGTGTAGTATTTGAATAGATACTACACTTTGCTCATAGCCAAATAAGCCAAATAAGCTTTTCCTCTGCTGCTATAGTGCATGCTTTACAATGCTGGAAGCGAGGCATCAATCAGCGTAGGACATAAATCATCAAGTTTACGTAAATTGATAATGTTTTCCTTCTTCTGTTGTTTCACTCGGATAAAAATGTATCTTGATTGTTTTTATTTGTCTAATTATTCCCACGAAACCCTCTAAAATATCCAGTAGACGTTGATACGGTTTAATTTTGATACTTTGTCGATTACTTAAAGAAGAAAGAAAATAAAACGGAGTAAATGCAGACGTGAAGAATACCTTTGTGGCAAACTATGCTATCCAACATGTATCATTTCAATGATTGATAGCACACTCATACACACACCCACACTCATACACACACACACACACACACACCCACACACACACACACGCGCACACACACGCTCGTGCGCATTCCCTATAGAGTTGTATACTCAGCTAAGATTAATGTCAGCCCCATAAATTACTCATTGTGTTTCTGTTTATAAAGTATGTTTTAATGTTCGTTAAATTGAGACTATTCCATTATGATTTATTTGCTTACGATCACCGGGGGAATGGTTGCGCCAACTTCATCAAGAGAGTTCACAGTGTTATGAACGAATGCAGACTATTGCCAGCAATCGAGTCCGTGATAAATTGTAACGGACAACCACTCACGTTTTCAACAACGTGCGCCGAAAACCGGCGGACCAGAGTTTGGCTGCACGTCTAATTTGATTGTAGCGCGCCTAATTCTCAGCTGACCCTCTCGTCGTGTGCGCCAGCTACGGAGCAGACCCCGGGGCAATAGCCTTTTGTATTAGTTTTACATTCCGGCCGGGAAGCATGTCCGAACCAGCAGAGCCGCCCTTCTCGAAGGGTCTGCTCGAATGCGGACAGATTGCAGCATCATCGGACATCTATATCAGAGACTGTCTAGAGGTCGAATACAAACGATTCGGTGAAGGCACTAAAGGTCGAATTCTTTTAACTTGTGAAGGTTGAAGGCTACAAATGGCCAGGCTTAGCATCCATACAGAAAGACGGTTCAGACTAACACCTGAAACAAAATCCAGACGTTGGTTCGTAGACTGATTTCCGATTGGTGCTGTGTTTATCCTATCATTATTCCCATCCTTCTCCTGGTCATTAAAAGTGACTATTGAGCCAAGGTACTTTGAGTGTTGCCTTATGACTTATGAAATAGAAAGAAAGAAACCTCGGGTACCCCTTTTTCAAAGCTAATATAAATAATACATTTTCTTTTTTTTTTCTTAGACTCTTTTTCATAAAACTTGGTCCGTTAACTGAAGTTTGATTATATTAATCTGATTTGCCAGTTCATAAATTTTGAATTAAAATATTACGTGCACTATCTTTCTGTATTGAATGCGGCTTATAAGATGGTTACAGTTGTTCATAAAGTAGAACCATTTCAGGTTTATTTTACTTTCAAATATAAAGACTTCTGTATTTCATAAATGATGATTGGAAAGTCCTCTTATCAAATGCGTTTGTCTACTTATTCTATGGTTCGGATATTCAAAGAGTATACACATTGGTTCGAAATTCTTGCTACCCTATCATAAAAGTAACAAAAACAGAGGAACAGACACCAACGCACAGCTGCGTAAGGTATCATGGTTTTACAGACATTTTTGATGTGTGACAGCGTCAATGAAAGTGAATAAACTTAATCCAATACATATTCTTTTCTATTACTGTTCTAGTATTATATTTTTGTTTTACTGTTCTGAATGTGATTAAACCGACTTCAGGACATGTGCTTTGTATTGCTGTATTACTTGTTCCTCTATTTTTATTACATTTTTAGAAGGGATAACAAGACTTTCGGAACATCCTGTCAATGCGAAAGTTTTTTCCATTTATTCAAACTATATTTATGTCAAAATACCAATTATTTGTTTTTGTTTTGAGGGGATGTATAGTTAAAACACTGTCTTTACTTAGAGACTTCCATAAATTGAACAACAAACTTTGGTAAATTTGTAGATTAACACCCTAAGTTAAATTACCCCCCCCTTTAAAATGTGATTATACTTTTAAGCGTTATTCTAACTTATTAGGACAGTTGACTAATATATTTTTAACACTAACCCTAAGTCCGACACGTAATCGCCTAAAGGAATAAACTACTGCCCCTCTAAAAAAACGCACAGACTTTATCTGAATAGCAATAAACTAAAATTGTTAACTTCTATAAGACGCTAGAATGGCCCAAATATGGAAGATCATTTTACGTAAAATTTATATGCGACACTGATGCCAACTCTAAACTCTAAAATAATTTCGTTGTTTTCTATTGCCGCCAGGATTTTTAGGGAATCCACACGTAATCATCTAAAAGAGTAAAATCTTCTTTTTTTTTTGGGGGGGGGGGGTTAGCCGAAGGTGTTTATCTACAATAATACCAACACTTTTAATATCTTTTGTTTTTATCTATACAAAAAAAAATAAGGTATTTAATTATTTAGATTACTTTAAAAAGCTATTTATTTTATTTTCACGGGAAAAGTAAACACAACTAAATTGAATTGCTTAAAATTAAAATAAAAAAGGAATGTATACTTAAAAAAATATAAAATTCAAAAAATAAAATATAGGTAAATTTGCAGATGACCACACTCTGTTACCCTCTCCCCCGCCCCCAAAAAATATTCTGCTCTTTTAGGCGATTACGTGTGAACATCGTGGAAGGAAAACATTTTTAGAATTTACAGTGAGGGATCAGTTTTATATATATTAAACGTAAAATGTGCTTTATTCTGTGCGTTATTTTTTTGGGGGGAGGGGGTCACTCTTTTAGACCATTACGTGGGTTTTACGACCTTGCCAGTCGGACTTGGGGGTTAGTGTTAAACATTTATTAGTTAACTATACACTCCACCAATTAATTGCTGCCTGAAGGGCAGGCAAGTTTTACTAGTATCAGTTATATATTAAACTAGCCGAACCCGTGTCTCGGCGTTGCCCGGGGAAATCGAGGAGACAAAACTTATTATTAATTTCAAATCTTTCTACGAAATGTTGAAATTTAAATCTCATGAATACTTTCGAATTTCTTATTTTTCACTCTAAAATTTATAATTCACTAGCGCGACCCGTGGTTCGGTGTTCCTTGGAAAATTGAGGAATCGACGTTTGTTATTAATTTCAAATATTTCTATGGAATGTTTAAATTTAAATCCCATTCAAATACCTTCGATTTTGCTCTTTTAACTCTGAAATTAAAATAACGCATTCCACCATTGGTATAAGCATTAGTTTTAAACTTTGCTTTTTTTTTTATTTCTGAGGTAGAGTGCGGTTTCAGAGGAACACCACGTAATGGTAAAGTTTACTAAAAATGTGGGACCACGTGACTCACCGCGTTTCCTAGAATACAAATCCCATAATTTATAATCATAACTTAATTATTTTTGAACACAGCGTCTAGGCATAAGAAATACAAATGTTGGCTATATTCAGTTCAATTTAGTTTCATGTAAAAGGGAGTCATTCCGGGTTTAAGCCCTTCTGGAACATTACGATATCTCCAATTTGTGTGAAATTTTAACAATAGGTACTATGCATCAATTAATAAATATTCTCTTAATTTCAATTTTTTGGAGTATTTAAAAGGGTTTTTAGGGGACATAATATAAATACAACCTGCTATTTGAAAATTAAAATATTTCAGATTTGCATTAAATTTAAACAATAGTCATAAGACACTAATTAAACAACATTCCATCAATTTCAATTTCTTCTTAAAACCCTTTAAACTGAAGACTTAAATTGGAAGATTAAAAAAAATTATAATCATGTAATGAATTTTGATAAAAATTTAAATAATCAAGAGAGGCGCGAGAGCGCTCTATCTCTTAATAGACTTCAAAAACGGCCTATGCTAGAAATCTCATTTCTTTGATCAATCATAACTCAAAAACCAATAAACCAAATTAGTTTAAACTTTGCACACATTTTTTTTGATAGGTTCTATAAGTGTGTAGAATTTCAGCATCATTAGTCAAGGTAACCCAGAGATCCAGAAAGGTCAGGCATGACTTTGTGTTATCCGTGTGTACATAAGTACGTACGTATATGCCACCCTGTATCTCATCAACTATTTGATGGATTCAGCTAATTTTTGGCAGAGATAGCGGTTCTAGGATCTAATTGATGGCATTTTAATTTCAGTTTACCATATACCTTAGTTTTCCAGAAAATTCTAAAAACCCTTAAAAATGACCATCATCCTTTACAAAAGTAGTGACATTCCATGATAAATGCCAGTATACTGAAATCATATGCCCTTAATAGGGTTAAGATGAAAATTCATATACACTAAATGTACAAAAGCAAGGAAATTCCCAAATGTTTACACTTTTATTGTCATTAAGGGTATGCGAGCACAACAGGGCTATGTATTTTACTGGTAGGAATTTTTCTTCGGCGCACCTCACACACTTCATCCACTCATGTATAGAGATTTATACTGTAGTGATGTGATAATGAAATGGTTTGGTTAATATGTAGTCATACCCTTAATGACAATAAAAGTGTAAACATTTGTGAATTTCCTTGCTTTTGTACATTTAGTGTATATGAATTTTGATCTTAATCCTATTAAGAGCATATGATTTCAGTATACTGGCATTTATCATGGAATGATCCTAGACTTAAGGTTTATTATCATTATATCTTTATTTTACTCTTTGTAAAAGGACATAAAAGTGGTGCAAAACTGTTCTCTTCGGGAAATTAATTTTACCTGTACTGAGACTGCTTTGTATCTAGTCACGTGACAATTACTAATTGAAATTCTACAATATATATATATATATATATATATATATATATATATATATATATAAATTGGGGTGACATTATGTGTGTAAGGGAATTAACTCTCTCAAGTGAAACTGATATTATCACAAAACATCATACGTAATTAACAACATTTATAAGCATCAGGTATTTGAGACATAACAATCGTAGCGTAGTGGCAAAGCAACAGACTACCGTCTCTGTGGTCGAGGTTTCAAATCTTGCCATAGTTACTCTGATTAGCCGCAGTTACGGCGAAACACCTATCTCTCTCTCTCTCTCTCTCTCTCTCTATATATATATATATATTGGGCGAAACGTTGAGTAGATACTGTTGCGTGGATTTATTCAAGAGAGAAAAAAGCTAAAAGTGGCAAAAGACGTATTGTCGTATACACACACACACACACACACACACAACAGGTTGCATAGCTTTAATTTCTCGTACCTTCTTTTCTTTCTTGTCGCGTGGTGGGGTGTCGTCTAGTGGTTGAGTCCTTTCTTCGCTTCTGTACTGCCGTGAACATCGCCGCTACAACAAAAAGCTTCATACCACGATTCACGAGACAAACAATCTTTTAAACTTAAATCATGTTTTATTCAGGCGTCAGTCTACCGTCGATCTTGGAGATGTTTCACCAAAGTTAAGGGAGAGACCAAATTACTACTCTATCGTAGTTAATTACTAGCTTAAGTCCTTAGCCATTCGAGGAGGGGGAAGAAGGAATCTCATGTTTGTATTCTCTTAGAGAAATACATTCCCATTTCTCATTTCGGACTACATAGAGAAACACGTCTGTTCGGCTTGCTTCCGAAACCCAGACTGGCAAAACTCCGTTTCCCACATAAAGCCCATGACGTCACAGAGTCCCTATGCGCAGGTGCACCTTGACCCTTGACCTGAGGTCTCGTCAACGTGGTGGCCCCGTCAACGTCTGTGAGCTCCAACTGTGAGAACCAGTTTATTTTGCACTCGGTTGTACGGGTTCACCCGCACTAAATCGCGCAAGCCAAACCAAACGATCCCCCACGTACGTCCACGTCAAAATGCGTCCGGCCTCACAGGGCCATTATCCAACACACACACACACACACACACACACACACACACACACACACACACACACACACACACACACACACACACACACACATATATATATATGTATATGTATATATTTATATATATGTGTGTGTGTTTGTGTGGTGTAGTTATTGCAGCCAGACTTTATTAAAATCCTAAAATAATACACGGGAGACAATATGCACGTCATCTTACAAAAATATCGTTAAGTTTGGCATTTTTTATACCGAAGGGGGGGGGTTAAGCTGTAAAAATTAAGGAATGTTATATGTCTGTGAACAATGCAGTTGTTACAGTTGTATGCATCTGTGTATCTGTGGCAACGTGTGTTTTATTTGTGAATGAGTCTGAGATTTTAAACATACACGAGGATAACAAGTTATGCGTGTTTTTCATGTGTGAATTTTTTATCGAAGTATTCTATGAGTACGCCAACAAGGTACACCATAGTCACTGTTAATTTTGTTCAGCAAATGATGAAATTCTTAAAGTCAACAAACCAAACAATGCTTCTAAATAAACACACACACACACACATATATATATATATATATATATATATATATATATATATATATATATATATATATTGTCACGAATGCCGCCGGTCGGGACCACCGAAAGACACCACGTGACAAAGATAAAAAAACAGGTAAAAAAAAAGTTAAAAAAAAGTCCGGAGTGGCTCGTATTATCCCAGGTTCAAAATAAAGCATGTCAAATGATATGGGATGGGGATTTCTCCAATATAAGACACCGTCAGAAAATACAACAAAAAGACGCGAAGAAACGACAAAAGACTTTAGGATTTAAATTTATATTCATTTATTTAATGAAACTGTATACTAGAAAAAAAAACGGGAGTGTTTCTATAAAACAAAACGAAATAAAACATCAAAACAAAAGTACATTCTTAAGAAGAGGGGGGGATTGTCTATCCTATCCCTATAGTAGCAGGATTCATTTCTACACAAAAAAATATACACATATATAACAGCCCTAGGGGGCGAATGTCCGAGAAGAGATATTCAGGTTGTTACTTACAACTGGATGCATTGTTCGACCCAGAGTCGACATTTCCGGCATGTCGTCGTAGCCGTACCTCCTTGCACATGTAGTCTTGAAATACATTTTTTTTCTCAGGAAAACAATTCCTGGCTGGTTACTTGTTCTCCGCTTAGTTCAGCGGGTCGTCTCGCCCGAGCCGAGGGCGGCTATAATTCCATCTTCAACAGGCTCTCTCGCCTGAGCCGAGGGCGGCTATAATTCCATTTTCAACAGGCTCTCTCGTCCGAGCCGAGGGCGGCTATAATTCCATTTTCAACAGGCTCTCTCGCCCGAGCCGAGGGCGGCTATAATTCCATTTTCAACAGGCTCTCTCGCCCAAGCCGAGGGCGGCTATAATTCCATTTTCAACAGGCTCTCTCGCCCGAGCCGAGGGCGGATATAATTCGATTTTCAAAAGGCTCCACTGCGATACTGTAGTCGCACATTGGTCGTCTCGCCCCAGCCGAGGGCGGATATAATTCCATCTTCAAATTCCATTTACAAAAGGCCTCTGCTTTTCCTCGCGACTTTCTTGTCGACGGTTGTTCATTTCTTCCCCGTTCAGCGCAGAGATACTCGGGAAGACTGACTATAGTTGTCCTCAAAATATGTCCGTCTTAACCCGGCAGCTAACGTACTTCCTTGCCGGCATCCTTCGTCCTCTGTGTCGCGTTAACTTCCTGTCGACTGTTCTTCTTCGCGTGCGGCTAAAGTTTTTTTTTTTCTTCACTCTCTCTTTTTATCTCTTTTCCTGACGTCATTCGAGTCGCATTATTATAATTTCTCGGTCGTGTATAAATATGCAAAAATGAATCCCATCTCTCATTAAAATACCTTCCGGAGTTCGAATCCCGATAGCTCTCCCTACATTTTGTAACAATATATATATATATTAATTAATAAATATTAATTATTTTAATACCTACAACCATCGATGTTTCATGCTAACGCAATCTTCAGTGCAGGAAGCTAATTCTCAACGGTCGGCGGGCGCGAACCCTGATAACAAATCGCTACTGATTCGCAGTCAAGAGTCTTAACCCCTCGGCCATATAGTTAATAATTATGGAGGAATTTAACTTTGTAAATAGCGAATCGGCGGCTAAATTTACACAAGCAGATAAAGTGATCAACGAACGTATTCAGATCGTGCATGCAGCTATTAGTACTGCTTGTTATTAAAGTCACTCAGAGTGCCCGGCCTTTGGTGAAGGGGGCTAATAATAATATTTATAAATAAATATTAATTATTTTAATACCTACAGACATCGATGTTTCATGCTAATGCAATCTTCAGTGGTGGTAAGTTTGTTGACATTATTACGTCTTTTCTTTCTGAATCGAAGGTCTCGAGTAACTTGGGACGGTGTCTCTTCATTTTCTTTTCCTATCAATTCTGGTCTTCGAACCGTCTGAGACGAAAGGTCTGTATTCTTCCCTAATCTCATCCGCGTTCGCATTTGCAACACCCCTCCGTGATGCGATGAACCCTTGTGGTTTATTCGAGGGCGCGCCTCGGTTTTCTTCGTCCCTCTTTCTCGTTAGGCAATTTGCGACTATGTGTCCCACCTTGCCACAGTAGTGACACCGCATCATTCTCCATCTCTCCGCCTGTTGACTAGTCGGGGAATGGTTTTTGTTCCGAGGGCTGTCCAGTCGGTTGCTGTTGCCCGTCTGACTCGACCTCATGCTCGGACCAGTGCTAGCCACCATTCTGGGGTTAGCGCAGCTTCCGTCAGCAAACGGGTCGTTCGCCCTGTTCCTGCCCCGCTTATGCGTTAACGCATACTCGTCCGCGAGGGTGGCCATGTCGTATGCTGTATCTACTTGTCTCTCGTTAAGATAGACTTTGAGATCGTCATGAACACACCTCTTGAACTCCTCCGTGAGCATTGGCTGTCTCAGCCTATCATGGTCCGTCCTCATGCTTTTGGCTGCGCATCACCTGTCAAAGTAGGTCTCTTTCCGACGAAAGAACTCTACGTATGTTTGTCTGTCCTCGTTTTTGCAATTCCTAAATTTCTGCCTATAAGCTTCTGGCACCATCTCGTAACTCCTTAGGATTGCTGACTTTACAGTGTTATAGTCAGCGCAATCCGCCGCCGATAGAGATGCGTATATCTCCTGGGCTGTACCCTTTAGCACTGTCTGTAAGTCCAGTGCTCTAGTGGCCAGTTCAGGCTTGAGGCAATCTTCTCGAAGTGGTGGAAGTATTTGTCCACATCAGCCTCGTAGAATGCTGGCACGAGTCTGACCTGTTTAGTCAGGTCGAACTCGTTTCGTCTCTCGTCGCGCAGCGTTCGCCTATCCTCTAGTTCTCGGAGTCTTATCTCTTGATCTATCCTAGCCTTTTCTATTTATATTCTTTCACGCGAGTTGGCCTCTATTTTAGCCTTCTCAAGCTCCAGTCGGGCCTGTGAAAGTCCGGGTGAGTCTGACACAAGGTCATCTAACACATCTTCGTCAAAAATGACGTTGTCGACCATGTGCTCCGCCACTATTCGCACTAGCTGGATCTTTCTCATTGACCGTTTCATCTCTAACTCTAATGTCGTTCCTACCTCAATTATATTATCTTTCCTTAACCTACCTAGTCCCTTGAATGTGGGAGAACTAAGAAAGGCCTCTACTACTGACATCTTGTTACTTATTTATTTATTTATCTTGTTATTTTTTTTTTCTTTCTGCGTCTTGTTGTCTCGTGCCTGCTCCGCACCTCTCTATGGAGTCCTAGTTAACAGGAGAAATATAGAAATCCCGGACGAGCCCCCCAACCTTGTCGCGACGGGACCTCCGTTGGGAACGACGGAAGTGCGCACGTGACAAAGATAATTGAAAGAAAACGAAAAGTCCGGAAATTGACTCATATCCCAGGTTCTATAATCAATGACAGAACGCGGGGGGATGGGGATTTCTCCTGGTTAAGACCGCACAGGTTAGGAAGAAAGCGAAGCATGCACAAAAACAACACGAACGTCGAGACAAATTGTAAATAATATTTATTTATAGATACTAAAATAAGGGGATAAATATATTTATAAAAACAAAACAAAAGACAACATGAAAACAAAAGTCTATTATAAAAAGGGGGGAATTGTCTATCATAGTCTTATAGCAGCAGGATTCATTTTTACACAAACACATACATATATAGATATAGCCCAGGAGGCGAATGTTCGGGGAGAAGATATTCAAGTTGTCAACTTACGAGCGGGTATTTCGTTCATTTGAGGATCGATATTCCTGGCAAATTCATAGTAGGTACGCGTCTCTTTGCGTCCTGTCGTTTTCGTTTCATAAACGTGTATTTTTGGGATTTCTCAGGAAGGGGGTTCTGTCTCTCACTGAGATTCATATACATTTTTCTCAGGAAAATAATTCTGGGTCGCTTATTCTGCATTCGAATGTCTTCCGGCTTTCGTATGGGTATTTGACAGCATCTAGGAAGAAACGTATCTCCAGGCTTTCGCATGCCTCGCATGAGGTTATCATCTCATTTCCATGTAGTCACTGTCTTTCTCGTGCGCGGCTGAAGTTGGACGTCTTAACCGTGGCCACCGAGAGTTACTACAGGCCAAGCAACTAACTTCCTGCCCCCCTCTGACGTCACTGACTTCCGTGTCAAAACAAGGACCGTAGTAATAACAATAAGAAGGCATTTCGACTTCTCCATTCACTAAATAATCCATCAAAATTCAGGAAATCAACCAATTTAAATGAGATTTTCAGTATTTATTAATTAATGATCACGGAATATAATAAATCCATTACTTTATTATAAAGCTTGGTGCAAATGTATTATTTCTTGTAAACAAAAAACACCTTTACTAAAGTTATTCAAAATATCAAAACATGTTGAACATACGATATTGTAAATATTTAAAACAAAGCATTAGAAAACTTTAAAAATTGCATGTAAAAAAGAAAAGAAAAGAACACGGTTCGATTCATCTTAAAACTGATCTTTATTAATTATAAATTTAAAGAAAATAATAATTCACGATCAAATACTGCAAAAAACTGAATTATGAATTACCATTATTTAAACTTCTAACCCAATCAACCGTAAGTAATTCAGACTTTGAAATTTGCTTAAAAATTATACAAAAAAAAATTTCAATGTTAACTGTTTGTTTAATAATGGAATCAAAATTCAGGAAATCAACCAATTTTAAAATAATTTCGCGCTTTTAAAAATTTCATTTCATAATTCACAAAGTTAAAATGCCTACTGCATATGTTTGGATTTCAAAAAGAAAAATAATTACTGCAAATATGGATACACGTAATAATGTTTACACCGACTAAATATAGTGTAGTAAGTTTGAATTTTGTTTTAATTATATAAAAAATCAAGTCTGAATTACTTATTCATTATTTGATAAAAAAGTAGTGTTCCATTTTTTTTTTTATTACTTTTTTTCGATGTCTTAAGTGTAGTATAGTTTATCTTTTCTCTACTTTTGTAGATTAAATAAATGAAATAACATCATATTTAATCAAAATTTTCAAAAAATATTAATTAAACAATGCTTTATTCAATGATAATATCGTTAATTCTTCGAGTTATACTGATTTTATTAACAAGAGTGTTGGGGCATTTTCCGTAATATATACGAAATAGTTTTTTAAAAAAATATTTTAAACATATACAGATCTTATTTTCATTAAAAAAAACCATGGATTTTTTTAATATATATAAAAATATACGTTTAGTAAAGGTGTATTTTGTTTTAAAAAAAATAATACATTTCACTAAGATTTTTAAAAAATGTTTCACTATATCTCCTGTGCTTGTTTATTAATAAATATTGAAAATTTCATTAAAATTGGTTGATTTCCTGAATTTTGGTGAATTTTTAAGTGAAGGGAGGGTCAAAATGTTTTTACATTTTGGGGAGCGGCCTTTGATTTTGCACGTACTTATCTCTTAATAGCAAGATAGGAGTTGGTGATTCCATTATTAAACAGATAGTTAACATTGAACTTTTTTTTTGTATAATTTTTAAACAAATTTCAAAGTCTGAATTACTTACGGTTGATTGGGTTAGAAGTTTAAATAATGGTAATTCATAATTCAGTTTTTTTAAGTATTTGATCGTGAATTATTATTTTCTTTAAATTTATATTGGATAAAGATCAGTTTCAAGATGAATCGAATCGTGTTCTTTTCTTTTCTTTTTTTACATGCAATTTTTAAAGTTTTCTAATGCTTTGTTTTAAATATTTACAATATCGTATGTTCAACATGTTTTGATATTTTGAATAACTTTAGTAAAGGTGTTTTTTGTTTACAAGAAATAATACATTTGCACCAAGCTTTATAATAAAGTAATGGATTTATTATATTCTGTGATCATTAATTAATAAATACTGAAAATTTCATTAAAATTGGTTGATTTCCTGAATTTTGATGGATTATTTAGTGAATAGAGAAGTTGAAATGCCTTCTTATTGTCATTACGACGGTCCTTGTTTTGACACGCAATGCAATGACGTCATTTTCTAGCCAACCGGCCTGTAGTAACTCTCGGTGGCCACGTCTTAACCCGTTGACTGCCGTGTCCTGACTCCTCTCTCTCGTGCGGCTGTACTCAAATGACCACGATTCCTCTTTTTTTCGCGGGCGGTTAACTTCCTTTTCCTCGCCCTCTTCTTCCCCTTCTTCTTCTTGGTCGTGTCAGCTAAAATAGACATTACCCCACATGGTCCAAAGCTTGGCTGATGAAATCGCTCCTCGAATATCGTCACGTATGAGTTTGGCTGATGAAATCGCTCCCCGAATATCGTCATGTACAACGAGTGGTGAAAACCGAATCCCGCCTTAAATATATATGTATATATATCTTATCTATGCCTTTCGCGGTTTCTTGCTCTTAGTTTAATCGACCTTCCTTCGTTTGTAACAATATATATATATATATATATATATATATATATATATATATATATATATATATATATATTAATCAAGGTAAGGTTTTTATCCGAAATATAACACCCAAAGAATATGTACTGTGTTCATATAATAGTGCTCAATAATAAATAGAGCTATTTATATATAATAAAAGTTTTATTCATGCAAACATATCATGGCTACACATCCGGTACATGTTTCAACCGTAGCTTTAATAAGCTCGATTTCGCCAGGCCCCCAAATAAGTGTCTGCTTTCAATGTTGTAGTATTGAAGAACCTTCACTATGAAAATCGATATATCAATATCAAGATAAATGCTTGAATATGAAAATCGAACTTATTAAAGCTACGATTGAAACAACATGCACCAGATGTTCAGCCATTATATGTTTTTATAAATAAAGCTTGTATTCTCTCTCTCTCTCTTTCTCTCTCTCTCTCTCTCTCTCTCTCTCTCTCTATATATATATATATATATATATATATATATATATAGTTTTCAATTGACATGTGTTTCGTTGCCTCTACCACTCATCAGCCTGGGACCCCAGTGAGCGAAGTCCGTGCCTTACCAACTGAGCTACGAACATCCTAAAGGTTGTGAGAGAAATTGTATCGCATTATAAATCACAGTGGGACCATTGAAATCTGTGGAAACCAATAAACTCTCGTTCCTAGTTATATTTTTAGGTGATATAAAATTGTTGACTCGTTTAAGAATGAACCGAAATGCATGATGATGGAATTTAATTTTGTAGTGAAGTTATGTTTTTTTTTTATTCGGGGGATACTATCGCGTTTTCTCATGCGAATTGTTTAGTAATTAAAACTAATGTTTTAAATTATTTATGTGGGTAACTAACTGACTTGTTTACTTGACCTATACGTTCGTATTTTTATTACCCTGAGTAATGAAATAGAAAGATTCCGGAATAGACTTTTATTGATAATATCTTAAGTATAGACTGCCTTAATTGTTATCGTCAAAGCAAGCCTTCCAATCAGAAAGCGCCACAGAATAGGGAGAGGCAGATTCATTGCTTGTCGTCTGGGCCGCTCGAACTTATGAGAAAACACCGAAAGGACTACGACTAATTTTACAACTGGTTCTGAGTGCCGAAGAGATGCGCACTCAACACGACTTTGTGTCACATCTTGTCTTTGTTAGAAGATAGGTTAATATCTATACTTCCGACACACTGCTAGGATGCCTTCCCTCCAGGCAGTACCTTCAATAGTTGAAAGTGTAGATTTATTTCCAGGGGCCAGAAACTGTCTAGTTTTAACGATTGGTCCTAGGTGCCGAAAAGGCGCCCCCCTCCACTAAAAAAACACTTGGTTGTAAAACAATGCAATAATATTATTTCTTTTTTAAACTTTAGAGGTGGGTGATATCCAGATTAATATCTAGAAAGAACTTGTTATTTCTCTGTTAAAGTTTTGTTGCTTTTATTTATCTACCTCCCACAAGGTAAGATGTGACACAAGGTCGAGAAAGTGGGATTAGATAAGCCAGCGCTCGAGAGGTGAGCACTCTGGCCATTTAAAAATTGCCTGGGCAGCCCCGTCGGCATTCCCGGTAGGGCACCTCAGACAGTAAGCAATAAACTTACTCCTCCCCAAAGAAAGGAGGCGAAGCCTGGGAGGGTGCACCTCCTAGAATTGCACAGGACCAGACAACCCCCAATAGACCGGCGTAAATCTAGACCCAAAGGCCCGGACAATACTGGTTTATTAGTTTTGTTGCTATTTACAAGTTATGACAATAGTCCTCATATTATAAGTAGGATAAGTACAGCGATGGAAACAATATGGAAACTAAAATAGAAGCAAGGGCAG
>OY744543.1:63332203-63419703 GCA_963556195.1 Sepiola atlantica | reverse complement strand
TATATATATATATAATCACCGGTTTACGCATATGCAGTGTACATCTTTTGTGTTACCCCACCCCCATAGAGGATATCCGGTGAATGAAGCTATAATCACTCCGCAGAATATAAACATATTTTCAAAACAAACCTGCCCGAATGACAACAAATCTAAGCAAACAATAAACAGTAATAAAGTCTCTTTTTAAATAAATAAACAGAACACATGAACAGAAAAACTCGACTTTTAAACAAATAATAACAGCAGAGAGTTCTTCACAAACACGGGTATCGTTTATAGAAGACAAGAAAAAATGAACAAGGCAGAGGCTTAGCTGGTGATTTGGATTTGTTCCGTTTTTTTTTTGCTCGCAATTTTCAACCACAAAAGGTGCTGACAAATCGATCTGATTTAACCAATTGGATTTAACCCTAAATCCGACATGGCCCAATCGATGAAACCCGAATGCAGATACAAAAATGTATAGTTTTAAAATAAGATAATTCATATTAGCTCTCTGTTGTGGTTGCAAGGTTGAACAATAATTCGTGAGGAATACAATGAAGACGCAAACAACAAGGAGAATGCAATAATAAGTGTATTAAAGAAAAGGTATAGTTACAGTATGTACAAATGAAGGTGTCGAGTCAGAGAGTCTTGGTGGGAGGACATGTACGCTCTTCGGCGTCACTTCCGGTGGCATTTAGGTAACACACACTAAGGCCAACCTAGGCTTGCCATTTATAGTGTAACGTTATTCGTATATGCAAATGAGTGGTTGCCACCACAACACCCCCCTCCCAAGATTTGAAGTCACACAGATGTCAATATCTTTTTCTTTACGTATACGGTGGGGGCTGCCCACTCGCTGTGTTCTATTTTTGATAGAATTCCTGTCTGTTCCAATCTATCTAATTCTTTATTAATCTTTTCCAACCCAGCGAACGGAACGTTTCGCTTTTTTCTAAAAATTGGGCTGGCGTTTTCTTTAAGTTCAAACGAGGCCTTGAATTTATTACAGCAACCTAAGTTAGTCGTGAATGCTTCAGGAAATAATTCTTTTAAATCGTCTTTTATATTTACTGTTGTAAGAGAAGAACATTCTATTTTTTTACAGAATGTATTGATTGGCTTATCCCATAGTCCAAATTTCTCAATTAAATCTATTCCAAACAGATTTTCACTATTTTTCAGTACGAATATTTTTAATTTCTTCGTAATCCCTTTTAATTTTATCGGAAGGACAACTTCTCCTTCAAATTTTATACCACCACCAGTTACCGTCCGGGCTGATTTACTCGTTTTCATCATGGTTGGTTTTTTACCCAACTTTTTCCATGTATTCAGGTTTATAATAGAAATATCGGAGCCGGAGTCGAGTTGTAACTTTATTGGTGTTTTAAATATTTCCACTTTTACGTATTTTCGCCGATCTTTGTCTAATTTTGTATTTGATTTTGTTTGCTGTACTCTCTTTCTGAATTCTGGAGTAATCTTTATATCTGCAGCAATCGCTTTTGTGTCCCACCTTCTTACAAATGTAGCATTTTTTTCTTCTTATAAGAACAATCTGATTCCCAATGCTTTTCTGCACATCTCTTACAGTTATATCTAGGAAGAGGCTTGTTATATTCTGTCCTATATTTATGGTTATTAGGATTGTAATATCCCGTTCCATTTCGATTGCTTTTCTTTGTAAAGTTCTTGGTTGGTGTGTATGGTTTTCTAACTTTTCTTACATATGCCACTCCGGATTCTTCTATATTTTTTAAATCCTTTTTTAGTGTAATGGCCCTTTCACAGTCCTCTGCTAGTTTCTGGAGGGTTAAATCTTGCTCAGATTCCAGCTTAGACAACACTTGTCTGCGTATTTCTGTATTTTTCGTGGAAACTAACCCTTGTGCGAAGATTAGACATTTAAAATCTTCTACCGTTAGTTCCGCAAGCTTAAAATTATCGCAGTTTTTATTGACAACTGATGCGTATGTCAAATAATCTTGGTTGTCCATCTTTCTTAGATTCATGCACAGCCATCTTTTATGAAAAAGAGATATATTTAGATTAAATAATTCTTTTAGTAATTTCACAGCTTCCATGAACTCTAATTCCGCAGTTTTTTTTAGGTAATATGTAATCTATGAATTTGCTGTGTTCTGATGTATCCAATTTCCTGAGTAAAAGGCTCACTTTCTGGCTATTTGGCCAATTTTTGCAGTCCAGTTGAAAGACATCTTCGTATCTTGTATAGTATGCTTCAAAAGTCTTTCCTTCCTCCGGCACATAATTAAATGTGTCCATACTATTAAAGATAGTTGTATGGGAGAAATTAACACTGTCGACAATTTCTCGATTACTCTTTAGTAGTTCCAGTGTTTTAGCAAAACGTTCATTTTGTCTTTCCTCGCGGTCAGCTTGTGCCTGTAAAAATTGCATGAACATTTTTGATAAGTCTTCCATTTTCTTTTTTTTTTTTTTTTTTTTTCGTGACGTTTTACTGTATTATCCGTTATCCAGTGACAACTTTAAAAAAAAATCCTTTCCTTGAGCTTTAATTTCTAGCTATGGTATTTCCTTCTAGTACCGCCGCCAAACAAATTATTAATTAAAAGATTCCTTTAGTTCTTGTTTTGCTAACGGGGAGCAGTAATTAGAATCCACTGGTGAACTTTTTTTTTCGTAGGTTACTTCCTTGCTTTTCGTAATACGAGTCTGACCTGTCGTTTTGCGACAGAACAAAATCCGCTTTTCGTTTGCAAGTTGGTCCTTTAGTAATACAAAACAGATTTGTCGTTTAGCGACAAAACAAAAATTCACTTTTACATTCGTTTGCAAGTCGGATTCCCAGAAAACGGCGTAAATTGTCGCTTTTGCCACGTTCGAGTTTTTTTTTCACTTAAGTTGAAACTTTCCTTTAGCGTAAAATCCGTTTGCTCGTCAACACTTTGCATTGTACTTTTTTTTTTAATAGTTCTTCGTCAAACTGTTATATTTGACGCTTCATATCTTGTCGCCAACTGTTGTGGTTGCAAGGTTGAACAATAATTAGTGAGGAATACAATGAAGACGCAAACAACAAGGAGAATGCAATAATAAGTGTATTAAAGAAAAAGTATAGTTACAGTATGTACAAATGAAGGTGTCGAGTCAGAGAGTCTTGGTGGGAGGACATGTACGCTCTTCGGCGTCACTTCCGGTGGCATTTAGGTAACACACACTAAGGCCAACCTAGGCTTGCCATTTATAGTGTAACGTTATTCGTATATGCAAATGAGTGGTTGCCACCACAACACTCTCGTAAAAGCAGCGATCGGGCATTTTACCGTTTTTTAACTAACTTGAATACACACGAAAGTTTTTTTTCATTTATCACTACTATATTATGATCTAAACGGGTTACTGTTATTTAAATCAATAATACAACATAAAATCTTGATATTCAATATATATATATATATATATATATATATATATATATATATAGTGAAGATAAAAGATTAAGAGAGAACCTTTTGATTGCTTAATTAGCATAACTATTTTTTAAACCGTTCATAATTAATTAATGTTAAGTCTTATTAATTTGGAATTTCATCGACGTACGTATACTATATATATATATATATATATATATATATATATATATATATATATATATATATATATATATATATATATATATATATATATATGCAATAGTTTCGTCGATATTAACATCAATTAATTAAAGTTATAAATTAAATGAATAAATTATATTAAAGTCAATAAATAAATCGGAAAAATAACTAAAACACGTTAAATTTTTACTCCATTCGCTCATGACGACCTTTCCGAAGGTTGGGGCTTGTTACGAGTGAGGCACAAGCGAGAAGAGAAAGGGGGAGTGGGAGGGATAGTGTGGTTGTCTCTCTCGCTCTCCCTCTCCCCCCTTTGTCTCGCCCTCATTTTGCAGTTTTTACACTTTCCGTGAAAAATAAATAACTTTTTTTGATGCCTAATTTATAAATTATAACAACAATCTCATTTTAAAATGTTTTCAAAGACCTTTGACTATTCTAATTGACAAATAAAAACCAAAGTTTAGTAGCACTGTGGTCTGTCCAGATAACTAAAAAAATAGAGATTCATATTTTGGTATGATTGTAGAGCAACATCTTCCGCTAAATCCCCCCAATGTTTTTAGTAAAATATGTATTATTTGATGAAAAAGAAATAACATTGAAACCGTTGTCAACAGTAGACATTTTAAACTTATATATATATATATATAGAGAGAGAGAGAGAGAGAGAGAGAGAAAGAGAGAGAGAGAGAGAGAGAGAGAGAAAAGAAGAGAAAAAAGAAGAGAAAGGGAGAAAAAAATGAGAAAAATATGCTTATACTTCTGACAAGGATATTTATTACCAAAAGTACTCAAGTTTAAAAAAAAAGAAATTTTTAAAGTAAATAAATAATTTATCTTGAAAAACCAATAATCTGCGTTGTCCAGGTTTTCAAAATATTAAAAACAAATATTCTCCTTATTATTACCTTATATTTCAGCAACGTTTCCAATGTGTGACTTTTCAAACTATATATGTATATATATAAATATATATATATAAATATATATATATTTATATATATATATATATATATATATAAATATATATATATATATGATTATATATATATATATAATTATATATATATATATATATATATACATATATATAATTATTTCTAAACAAATATTTTCAAAATCAACCCATATGCACATATGCTTAATGCTGTCTGTCTGTCTGTCTCTCTATTATATATATATATATATATATATATATATATATATATATATACGTACGTGTGTGTGTGTGTATATTGTGTCTTTGCTTCGAGTCGCCTCTTTTCCTGTTATGTAGGTAGGTTTTACCCGTACGATATCTCACTCCATCCGTTGGCCCCGCCCCATTCATCTTTCGCCGTTCGTTATTCTGGGTTAAAACTCCTCGACTGAGTTTTTTTTTTCTGTTTCTCTTCTTCCGACGTGGCGCTATCAAATTTCCTTGTTTTCAGAAAACAAGAGAAGAATTTCTAGTCTCGAGATGAGATTCTGTCTATCTTTCTCTCCTCCCCCTCTCTCTCTCTTTCCTCCCCCTCTCTCTCTTTCTCTCCTCCACCCTCTCTCTCTGTCTCTGTCTCTCTTTCTTTCTCTTTCTTTCTGTGTCTTTCCCTCTCCCTCTTTATGCCTGCCATGTTTTTGTTGGTTATGTCTTCCATTCTTTTTGTGTTGACTGTTTATTTATTCGCGTTTGTCAGGCGTATGTCATGTGTTGCATACAGATGAAACACGTGCATATATATATATATATATATATATATATATATACATATATATATATATATATATATATGTATGTATATATACATATACATATACATATACATGTATATATATATATATATATATATATATATATATATATATATATATATATTAGTATGAAAATATATCTATGGCAAGTAAGCAAAATAGATATATTTTCATATTACTACATATCTCTACTCACGTATTGAGCACTATTGAAGTAAATAATGAAAAATATATATACGGAATATATTATATCACTTATAATATTATATGTGTATCTCCATGAAATAATAATTATATATATATATATATATATATATATATATATATATATATATATATATATATATATATATATATATATATATATATATATTGCGTTGTCCAGGTTTTCTAAATATAAAAAAAAATATTCCCCTTGTTTGCCATTTCAGCAACGTTTTCAATGTGTGACTTTTCAAACGACCTTATTCACGTAACGGCGTGCTACACACAGCGGAATATCAACATTGGTCGTCGATAACAACAAGACGAATTTCAACTTGGCTGCGATAGGTATGTCTCAGTCAGGGAGAAAAAAGAAGAGAAAAAATATGCTTATACTTCTGACAAGGGTGTTTGTCACCGAAAGTACTCAAGTTTTAAAAAAAAGTTTTTAAAGTAAATAAATAATTTATTTTAAAAAACAAATAATTTGCGTTGTCCAGGTTTTCAAAATGTTTTTAAAAAATATTCTTATTATTATTGCCATTTAAGCAACGTTTTCAATGTGTTAATTTTCAAACTTGTTTATTTTTGTTTTTGTGTTTTTTTATGAAAAAAAATGACACAATACTGGTCAACTCTGATGATAGAATTTTATTCCGAAATTAATAAGATTAAAGTAAAAATAGATTAATTAATTGATCTTGCATTGATAAAGGCTTCTATTTTCAATGTTATAATATTTAAATTAATTAAATGAATTATGTGACGTATCTTTTTTTTTCTTTCAGTCGGACTGTGGTGTGTTATGCACAGATGAAGCCCTTTTGTGAATGTTTGGTAAATTCTGTATACCATACATGTGTATATTTACAAACATGGACAGAAACAATTATTTGTGAATCGCATGATTTTCTGAATAACTAGAATGATATCATGTTCAATTAAGAGATTTAGGCGTATTATACTCTATTATTATTATTATGGTTGCTGGTTGTTTTGTTTTACGGCATATCAACCCTTTTCAGGTTATTTAATGCCGAATGCAGTCATTTTGGTGAAAGTTTTTATGCTTCAAGTTGTTTATATCTTCAAATATTTATTCATGGTGCCTAGTTTGGTTGTCCCGCTTTACGGCACATCAACCCCTTTCAGGCCACTCAATGCCGAATGCAGTCATCCTGGTGAAAGTTTTTATGCTTCAAGTTCCTCACACGTTCAAATATTTATTGATGGTGTTTGGTTTGGTTGTTAAAGTATATTTGTTTTCTTCTCTTTTTTGTTTCTTTCCCCTTTTAATATCTGTTTCTATTTAACCCATAGTTGGGACCCTAACAGGTACTACCACTCCGGGTCAGGGTGGACCTGGGAGCAATGGTAATTAAGAGGAGGCTCCACATTCCCCAAAGTCCGTAAGCCGGATCTCACCATCGGATGTAGTTTAAGGTCATATCCAGGACCGGGAGTAGGGTAGGAAAAATAAAATAAAAAAGGGGAGGGAGAAAGGGAGAGGGGCTGTTGTTTTTGTTTTTGGTTTTGTAGAACATAATTAAGTTTTACAAACAAAAAAAAACAAAACAAAAAAACGTCAATGTAGGTGAATTTCGTCTCAGGGAGCCACAGGGCAGCCTGATCTGGTATTACCAGCTCTATTAAGCTACTACACAAACCGTTGTGTGAACCGCATTTAAACTTAAATTTAAATACTGTTGTCCCTTTTAACCTTTTTATCTCTTCATAAGTATAATCCTTAAACACATTTTCTCTCCCTAATTCCTTTAGAAGACACATCATTAAACCCCAAAACAGTAACGGCCAAATATACGATACTCATAATATTGGCTCACGGGATTTATATAGAAATATATTTTTATTTTTGTATTATTTTTTATTTTTTATATCTCTTTAAATCTTCTCCGGTTCAAATCTCAACTGTTACTTTTCACCGTTCCCCTTTTTTTACAAACTTTATTAAACCTTCCTTACACTAAATTTAAACAAACATACATAACACTCTAAGCAAATAACGCGTACAAACGAGAGTGACACGTGACTTCACATTTTCGAAACAGATGACAACAGAAGCTGAAGAGAGCCGGATGGCTAAGTCCTTCTGTGCTTGAAACTGACGGTACGAATGTTGTACTAATTTCTCTGTACCAAAATATATAAATAAATATATATATAAACCCGGTTTCAACTTCCTTCGGATTTATACCGCCTGGATATTTGTAACAAGTTAATTATATATATATATATATACATACAGGGTGGGCAAAAATAAGGGTCCTATTTTTAAAAATTCATAACTTTTTCATTTATTGATTTAAAAAAAAATTTTTTTTTTTAGAATAAGTAAAGGACCCCTTCCGAAGCAAGCATGAGCCGTATTAGCCCTAAGGAACATTTAGAAAACATTATTTTTGCTTAAAAAACTCAAAACAGTGTAAAAAACAATACTTTAGTTTTTGTAAGTTTTAAGAAGTGTTTTTCGGCTAAAATTTGTTTTGTTTATTTCAAAAAATCTCGGAAGGGTCAGTCTACACACACATAAAGTTTGGTGAGTTTAACTTTTATTTTGTGGAAGTTATTCAAATTCAAGTTATTCAAATTTAAAGATAGGACCCTTATTTTGGCCCACCCTGTATATATATATATATATATATATATATATATATATATATATATATATATATATGCCACTTTTTTGTTTCATTTTACTTCAGACGAAGTTCCTAGAAATCAAGGGGCCCCTTCCTGCGGCTAATACTTGATCTCTATATGAGATACATAGATACCCGTGTATACGATTCAAGTTCTCTTCATCTTTCAAACGTTGAGTTGATAAAGAAGTGAAGAACAGTGATTTTATTCTCGCCAGTTGACTATGTCACAGTATATCTTTCTTTTTGGTCTTTTGGTTTCACCAGATTACAGGACAATGAATTCTTCTGGTCTGTTGAAGTATCCAGCTAAATGCTGTTACTTTTGGTAACACAACTAGGAGAAGGTTTACCATTCCTCGCACCAGCCAGTGTATAGCCGTATCGAGGGGATCTTATTTGGGCTTCGAATACTATGTTATTTTAAATATTTGGTCGGGGTTTACTTGTAGGGGGGAAGTATTCTCATGTCAGGTTGTCCTGAAAAAATTTACATATTATTCGAAGCCCAAATTAGATCCCCTCGACACGGCTATACACTGGCTCATGAGAATAATGATGCACCTTCTCCAAGTAATGTTAGCTTAAATAACACCACTTAGCTGGATACTCCACCAGACTAGATGAAATATTGTCCTGGAATCCGGTAAGCCCAAGAGACCACAATAAATATATACTATAAGAGACCGAAGACACCCGAGGATTGTGTCTCGTATGTAATTAAAACATTATATGTTTCATTTTACTTCGGTTTAAATTCTCAGAAATCAAGGGGCCCCTTCTTAGAGCTAACACTTGATCTATATATGAGATACATAGATATTCGAATATTCCATTAAGTTCTCCTTTATTTCTCAAGCGTTAGGTTAGTAAAGAAGTTAGGAACATTAATTTTCCTCTCCCTCAATTGACCAACTAACTCTTTTATAGTATATATTTCTTGTGGTCTCTTGGGCTTACCGGATTCCAGGACAAGAATTCATCTAGTCTGGTGGAGTATCCAGCTAAGTGCTGTTACTTAAGCTAACATTACTTGGAGAAGGTGCACCATTATTCTCATGAGCTAGTGTATAGCCGTGTCGAGGGGATCTTATTTGGGCTTCGAATAATATGTAAATTTGAATATTTGGTCAGGGTTTATTTGTAGGGTGAAGTGTCCTTGTACAGAGAGACCGAAACCACTCGAGGATGGTGTCTCGTAGGTAATTCAAACTCTACTGTAGGTAATGGGGGAAATATATCCTAATATATTATGTTTAGATGACTAGAAAATCTGTTCACGTTTAAAAGGCTTTATTCCTTTTCCTATGAGGTTTCCGTGTAATATATACCTTCACATTAAAATAATTTTGAATAGAACATTCAAAATTATTTTTAATTGCTGAATTTTTACTTTTTCCAATATTTTTAAATTCTGTCTATTTCGACTACCATTTTATGTTTTGAATTCATTTAGAACACATGAAATGAGTTTATATGTATTTCAATTTTTGTTTCAATTTTTCAAAATGGCGTAGGATTTTTGAGGATCGAATCAACCTTGTGAATTATGATACTCAATTTTGAACATGACTCGATTGTGAGTTAATTACATTTTCAACAGAAAACTCTGAGATGCAAATAATGACACACATACCCGCTTATCCGTCATCATATTCATATAGATTTGTGCATTAATTTTTCTTTCTTGTGTCGACATGAACATTTTCTTCCTAGTGTCGACGTTAAAATTGATTTGCTGTACGGAATGAGTCGACTACTAAACCCTATATGCGTAAACACACGGAATTAGTATTGATCATAATATACAGGGTGGGCCAAAATAAGGGTCCTATCTTTAAATTTGAATAACTTGAATTTGAATAACTTCCACAAAATAAAAGTTAAACTCACCAAACTTTATGTGTGTGTAGACTGACCCTTCCGAGATCTTTTGAAATAAACAAAACAAATTTTAGCCGAAAAACACTTCTTAAAACTTACAAAAACTAAAGTATGGTTTTTTACACTGTTTTGAGTTTTTTAAGCAAAAATAATGTTTTCTTAGGGCTAATACGGCTCATGCTTGCTTCGGAAGGGGTCCTTTACTTATTCTAAAAAAAAATTAAAAAAAATCAATAAATAAAAAAGTTATGAATTTTTAAAAATAGGACCCTTATTTTTGCACACACATCTACACCTGTCTTCGTCCATCTCTATTTATGAATATAAAGTCACTAATATCAATTACAGAAAAATAGTTGTGATATTTATAGAATGGTTAATAATTAAATATTTGATAGCTTCTTTGATTCCGTGACAAAGCTCTGTATTTTAACGGTCCTAACTTTGATGCCTAATACTTTCTTTGGTTTTGCGCATTTTGATAAGTGGGTGTAAGAATTATGTTATATCAATCGTTAAGAAGCTTGAAACAGTTATTTTTTTCAGCAGATATTAATCAGGAATATGGTCAATGCATGCATCCGGGGTGGAATCGCTTTTAAATATCGGCCATTCTAGTTGCTTCCCATTAGGTATGGTCGGCGTTTGCATGACAACATCGATTCCTGCTGTTATTTGGTTCGTCTTGAAAAAGACTTTCCTTCTGAAACAATCTGACAAGTATTAAACCTTGAACGAAGCGTTAATGAACTGGATTTGAGTTACATGGTCACTTATGCGTAAACGGAGAAATAGAGATTAACAGAGAAGGAGAGCGACACAGGAAGATAGAGTAATGTGAAAGGGGGAGGATGAATCGGTGATATGCTGTTAGAGAGAGAGAGAGAGACAGAGACAGAGAGAGAGAGAGAGAGACAGAGAGAGACAGAGAGAGAGAGACAGACAGAGAGAGACAGAGAGGGGGGTTAAATGAGGATGGTGGATGGAGGAAGGGGATGAGTGGTTTGGTGAGAATATGAGAGAAGGCAGGAAAAAGGTGATATGGAGAGGAGAGAAATTGAGGGAGAAGAATATGTAGGAAAAAGGGAGAGAGCAAGTGAGGGAGCGCGAGATAGAAAGAGAGGGTAAGAAGGAAACATAGTAAGAGGGGGAGACAGTCGAACAGATATGAGTGGTTTGACGCAAGATGGATTACAGTGAAGACGGGAGATAGGAGAAATGTCAAAGAGAGAGAGAGAGACGTGCATGTTTTGAGAGAAAGAAGGTAATAAGAGTGAGGCAGAGGGCGAGAGAATGAGCGAGTGAGCGATATGGTTGAGATAGGATAATTAAGAGTAGGGAAGAGGAGTGAAGGGAAGAGAGAAGGAAGGACATATATATATGCAAAACGAGAGATAACAAGAGAGAGAGGGAGAGAGAGAGAAAGAGAGAGAGAGAGAGAAAGAGGGAGTGAGATAATGAGTGGTTTGATTAGAGATGGGAGAAAATGAAGGAAAGGAGAGAGAAATTAGTTCGAGGGTGGAGGAAACAGAATGAGATAGATAGATAGATAGATAGATAGATAATGGAAAGTAGCGACAGAGCAACCGATCGGATCAAGAATGGGAAAGAAGAAAGGGAGGCAGTGTGAGAGAAGTGGACAGAGAAAGACCAAGATGGAAGGAGGCAGAGAAGTAGTTATTGGGAGATATGAAAGACGAGGAAGGAAATGAAGGCAGAGAGAAACGAGGATATTGAGAGGGAGAGAAACAGAGACATACTAAGAAGAGAGGTAAAAAAAGATAACATATCTGGTTGGATAAGAGATAGGAGTGAAATGAGAGAAGGAAAAAGACGATAATGTGAAAAAAGAAGGGTCGAGAAAGGAGAGGGAAATATGACATGGAAACAAAGGGGTGGAAAGGAGGTTCTGTAAGAAATGAGAGAACGAAGAAAAAGAAAATAGAGAGAGAGAGAGTAGAATGACTGAGAATGATATATATATATATATATATATATATATATATATATATATATATATAATGGTAATAATCCAGGTGAAAAATATCCACAGGGTGGTAATCCAGAGAATTTTAACCGGGTTTATAAAAAGTGCTCAATATCAAAATAGAGCTTTATGTATGATAATTTTATTTACACAGACATGTACAAAATCTGCGACACTGGCATGTCGATGTTATCGATCAACAGTTACTATAAACTGAGATCTAATCAGGCAGAGTTAGAATCCGATCTTAACCTCAGATCATATTTGGAGAGATAACATCGACATGCCAGTGTCGCAGATTTTGTACATGTCTGTGTAAATAAAATTATCATATATATATATATATATATATATATATATATATATATATATATATATATATATATATATATATATATATAGAGAGAGAGAGAGAGAGAGAGAGAGAGAGAGAGAGGGATAATGAAGGGAGTGCAGAGGAGTTAGAGAGAGAATAGGTTGTTGGGTAAGAGATGTGAGAGGACGAAAGAAAAAGAAAAGAAAGAATGGGGCGATAAAATATGAGAAGAATGTGATAAAGTTATCGCCCCTCTCTCTTTTTTCATCTCTTTCATCTCATCTATCCACCCTCCTCACTTTCCTCTATCTATCTTCCCCACTTCCTACTTACTTTCTTCTGAAGATAGAGAGATGGACAGATATTGAAGAAGATGAAATGAAAGATGGATAGGGACAGGAGTCAGTAAGTGATGGTGCATTAACAGATGTGCTTGTCTCTCAAAACACTCCCTTTATGACATAAGCGTCTTGGTGAGTTCATGACCTTGGCGAGAGGAAGGCGCCTAAATTACCGCCAAATGCAACGCCATTTAAATCTATAAATGTCATGAATCGACTAATAACAAAGCACTCATGCGGACAACTTGCATGTTTGCACCCACCAGGTGCCATCAAAATGGGAAATGAATGTCTTTTATTATTATTTACCAACGCTCATATTGCAGTTGCTATGATTATATTGTAATTAATTCGTATTATATATATATATATATATATATATATATATATATATATATATATATATATATATATGGGAAATGAAAGAGGAAAACCCAAAAGATGTTTTTTTATGCTACACCTCACCACGACAAAATCCTCAGCAACCCCCTCCCCTCTCTCCCACCCTTAGACAAATTCACTAACACTCCCACCCCTTTTTTCACTCACAGTCATCCACATTCATTTCACTCTCTGCCACCGACTTCCCTCAGCCCGGACCTTGGTCCTGCGCTCCCAGTAGTGGCTACTACTTCTTCTCATCAACCGATCATGTCAACCCAATATTTCTATGTACTTGCTTGACATTTTTCTTAAAATTATCATCCTGAGGAAGTCTTACAAATAAAGACGAAACGTTGATGAATACATTAAAAAAAAAACATCTTTTGGTTTTTCCTTCTTCATTTCCCATTACGTCGGATTACCCTCATCTTTGCTTTCTCATGTATATACTAACCAATAATTTCTTTTGCAGTTGCTACTATTATATTGGAATTTTTCTTTTTTATGGAAATCGCTCCAGACAAGGCATGAAGCCGCTTGATGTAAGCAGCTAAAAACTCATCCAAGTTCAAAAACTCGCCAATGATAAGTGTTAGATGGATAGATTCCGACCCAGAAAACAGCAATTCTCTCCCCTTTGTCAGAAACATCGCACATTGAATGTGAGGACTAAAGGACTAGATAAGGAAAGCGAGAGTTACGAGGTTGTCAAAATGGTCCACTTTCTACTTTTCTAGATTAATTCATTGTTACTTTTACGAATATTATTTCGAAGTCTTGTCTTTCTTAATTATTGTTTCGCAAATTGTGTCCTTTGGTATATTTGGTGTACCAAAAGACACGAGCTGATTATTTGAGTTTTGTTCTTTCAGTGTTGCTCGTCGTCTAACACTGCGGTTCCCAAACTTATTCTATCTACAGCTCACTTGCATTCCTTGATGCCCCATTAGTTCCATCCTTTCACATAAATACAGAGACAAACTGTTTTGCGTTAGCAATACTACTAATTTATATACGACACGTTTTATTATGATTAGTTGGTGTGTGTGTGTGTGTTTGTGTGTAACAATGTTGCATTCAAACCATGCAGAAAAAGCACAACTTTGTAGTAATTATTACAAAAACAAGTCAATGTTCATAATCATACCTGGTTACGCGCTCTTTCAGTGATCCTTCCAGAATGAGGGAAGGCCGCTTGTAAATTAGATCTTTCATACTTATAACACCACTAAGTAAAATCAAAACTGTTGGAAGACGGAGTAGACTTATTCAACTTGATCTTCGTTCCAAATCACTAAACACTTGGGTGAGGGAGGCAGAGAGAGAGAGAGAGATATCGACAATCACTGTTTGATCGTATCTAATCCGTCCATTTTAAATCAACATGCTCACACGTGTAGAGCTTACAAGGAACTGCCGACTTCTCTCACTCACTCTCTTTTTGAGCCATGCGACGTCACACCCGTTTCTATCAATTCACACAGTCTAGTAATACTACTAGAGTTCTAAAAGTTGGCTCTGAGTGAACTTTGATTTCCAGTAATTTTTAACCAACAAATTTATATACTAATAGATTTATTCGCCAAATATTTTACCAAATAAATAAGATTTAAAACCCCCCAGACATCTGTTGTTTTATCCAGTTGGCGTGTGATGTCTCATTGTCTAAATCATACACCAAATCCTACAGGCATATAACTCAGACTTCAGCCCATAAAATAAAACTTTTAAAAATATCATTCTTTGTAAAGAATAGTTTAGAAATAAATTTGTCACCGTAAGATTATCCCCCATTACCGAGCCATCGATACGTTTCAAGACATTTTTTACCACTAACACTAAGTCAGAGTTAAGTTTAGATTTAGGTTAGAAGACTGTAATGAATGTTTTGAATAATATTTTATTGCAGAAATAATGTTTTGAAAAAATAATTCATTGGAGAAAGAGAATGTTTAAAAAAAAATATTGGAGAGGGTAAAATGCAGCTATATCACTTCAAATTTGATAATAGGTGTTCTTTATGATTTTGATAATAGGTTTTCTTTATGATTTTGATAATAGGTTTTCTTTATGATTTTGATAATAGGTTTTCTTTATGATTTTGATAATAAGTGTTCTTTATGATTTTGAAATTAGGTGTTCTTTATGATTTTGATAATAGGTGTTCTTTATGATTTTGATAATAAGTGTTCTTTATGATTTTGATAATAGGTGTTCTTTATGATTTTGATAATAGGTGTTCTTTATGATTTTGATAATAGGTGTTCTTTATGATTTTGATAATAGGTGTTCTTTATGATTTTGATAATAGGTGTTCTTTATGATTTTGATAATAGGTGTTCTTTATGATTTTGATAATAAGTGTTCTTTATGATTTTGATAATAGGTGTTCTTTATGATTTTGATAATAGGTGTTCTTTATGATTTTGATAATAGGTGTTCTTTATGATTTTGATAATAGGTGTTCTTTATGATTTTGATAATAGGTGTTCTTTATGATTTTGATAATAAGTGTTCTTTATGATTTTGATAATAGGTGTTCTTTATGATTTTGTAGCCACAGAAAGAGTTAAAATATAAGCTACACATCGGCAATACAACGCGAAGAATAATCGAAACAAATTTAACGTAAGATACGTAGATTACGCAAAAATATAGAATAGCTAATGGAACGTGAGTTGTGAGATTTAGTCATATTTTACATTCAAGGCGGGAGTGTTTTGACAGTTTGTAATTAAGGAAAGTGTGCGAATTATTACAATAAATATTTGTGTGTTGTTGTTTAAAAACGAATGTATGAAACTAAAAACAGATTTTGATACTGTAAGCTTATCAGAAAATGGAAAAGAGGCTTGATTAGTTGTTGACAAGCGCGGGTGTTCTGTGCTTGTCCTCTCTAATCATCACCGTTAGCGAAGGAATAGAACACTTAGTCTGACAGTAAACAATAAAAGTTAAACAACGTAAAACCTTTTTTTTGTTTCGAGTCTTCTGTATGTTCTCGCCTGCTGGATAAAATGCTACCTAAATGACTAGAGGATCAATAACACATAATGATAAGAGGCAGTTGAATATTCTTTAAATAAATAAAACGAATATGTCTCTTCTTGATTTATTTATTTAAAATTGTAGCAATTTAATTCTTTTTAAAACAATAATTATCCTCCGTCTTCTTACCGTAAAAATAACTGTCAGCTAAATATTCTTCAAATCAATAAAACGAATGCCATTTAAAAAAATGTATTTATATAAGCGACATCGGATTAATCACAAACCTTTGCTGATCCGACGATCTCATTTTTTTAATGCGATTGAAAGGTGACAACGAAGTACGAACATGAAATGTCTTAGCATATTATTACATGGATAATGTATGAATTAATATATTAATCAATATATTAATTACATAATATATTTTTGTAATAAACGTCTATTTTATTTTTATTTATTCATTTTAATACTATTTAAAATTATTTAAAATAATATGTAACATGGTTGCTAATTAGCCGCATGAAAAACACCACTCGAGGATAAATGTTAATAAGATGGATAGATCGGTTCTTTAACTTACCAGTCGAGGATACGTCATCGACAATCAGTCCGGCAGTTGCCTCACTTTTGTCAGTCTGATGTATGGTTCTATTCAGTTCCAAAAGGTCCATCTTCCCAGGATTTTCTTTCTCTCTTTGAGAATGAGTTAGTTTCTTGCTACTCTTCCGATGCGCCCATATTGATAAATGCCGACAGGGCTGATAGGACACTTTTTGTAGGCGAGAGTACACTTCCCCTGGTGCGCTGTTTTTTGCAAAACCTTACTTGATCTTGTGTCTAACCTCCTGGAAATGATGAATACTATGAGAGGATTGACAATCTCCACATACCACCCACTCAAAATAACAGCGACCCAAGTAAACAGCAATTCTACCCCATTTATCAGAAACATCGGCCATTGAATGTGAGGACTAAAAGACAAAATAGGGAGGAAGCGAGAGTTACGAGGCTCTCGAAAGTACACCCTACGTCTACTTAATACTCTCCATACTATTCCCGGTACAAGGCATGATAGTGAGGCTGAAGTGTCTTGAGCATCAACCCAGAGTATCCATGATACCAACATGCTTTGCTAGTGAGTCAGAGAAAAGGGCATACTAAATCCTGCCCTTGAGTTCAGCAAAATTCAAATCTGATTGTCAGTAAACAGCACACATGTCCATTCATAGCCTCATCGATGAGTATATCAAACAATATTTTAATTAAAACAATATTACAAACACAATATAAATATGTAAAGAAATACACAAAATATTATAATAGATTAATGTAGCAGCAGTTGCTATAAGAAAAAAAAACTTTTTATTTGGACAATATTGAGACATGTGTCCGGAACAGGAGACTCTGATGGTATAGCCACGCTGAAAGAATAGATGAGAGTTCTTGTGTAAGTAGATGTAGAACAGTTGAGGTAGCCGGGTCAGTTCACATGGGAGGAAGTGATAAAGGTGGACTTGAAACAACGAAGAATAAATAAAGGCTTGATCTGATATAGGTAAGTTCGTAAGTTAATTAAAAAAAAGCCATCCAACACATGCCAGCATGTAAAACGGTCGTTAAACCAAATATGATGATATGATGATTATCTGATGCTATCCACATGATAAGATATGATAGTGAGGCAGAAGTACCATTACGACTAGACCAGAGCATCCTAGCTGTACCTCCATGATACCAGCATGCTTTATTTGGTGAGCCAGAGAAAAAAGCATGCTAAATATTGAAAAAGCATGCTAAATATTGAAAAAGCATGCTAAATATTGTCAGATCTGATTGTCAGTAAATATCACATCTGTTCATTCATTCGCAATGTCAGTATGTGCATGTCTATTCAACACTATATGTGTGAAATTTCCGTCTGTGGATGCAATTGAAAAAGTGGAAGAAATGACCTTTGATGTCAATTCATAACATTATTTTAAATGTGATTGAAATTTCAGAGCAGGTAAGTTGTGAATGGTCATCAAAGATAACATAGTAAGGTAGTAATAATGCTATTTGCTGGGTTTAAAATAAGCAATAACTGAAAATTCTGCTGCGTACTGATTAACCGACGGGCTGATAAGAAAACCGCTCTCTAAAACGACCACTGAACCCGTCTAGAAGAACGACAAATGGCGTTAGTCTAAAACAACCAATGTCAGTATGAACCAATCTAACACGATGAGTCTAGGGTTGACACGTCGTTTGTAAGGGAAATAATTCAATTCAATTTCTTGTTTCTCGTCGCAGTAAAGTTGCTTCCCTTGGTATAACGAAATATAAACAAGACATAAAATAGTGCTTTTATTTCTTAGTCAAATTCATTCACAAATAGAAAAACAGGTATCGGATCTGAGCGTTTTACACACCGACCTCTTTATCTTCTCTACTGATTTATCTCACTGCTAGGCTATTTGTTCACCCTGGCATCAACAGTTCACATGTTAAATAACTTTTGTTTACGTTATCCCACTTCCCTCTAAGAGCAAAAACTGTGAACCACTTCCCTGCTCATTCTTTTACTCTTTATACTCTTTGGCATACTTACGTTATGGAAAAAGAATGTTTTTACTTTATTTTTCTTATTCTCTCAAAAATAATTATTCGCTTTTTTGTTCTGCATATTTTTACATCGAGTCCCTCTGCAGATTCAAAACCCGTGTCCTGCCTAATACCGTTACACGAACCATAACTGTGTTATTACGTTATATATGTAATTGTAACAAACATCATCCTTATTAAACATTTATCTTAAATTCCATTGAAACTATTAAGTAATGCTTCTTTCCTTTCCTTTGTTTTGGTAATACATGGTGTGTTAGTTTCTAAGAATTATCACATCGACATGCAGCCCCCAGCCACATGCATGGTTGGAGGAAATGACATACAGCGCCTAGTATTCGCAAATGGTCATCCACTTTGGTACTGCCCAGGCTCAACGTCGCTTAACTTCGGTGATTTAACCAGAACCGATGGTTTAACGTGGTTATGCTGTATTATTAAGAAACTAGCACACCGGACATTTGGCGTTGCCCGGGAAAGTAGATTAACGCAAGAAATTCTAGGCCCCAACTTTGAACTATTAAATTATTTGCTGCTCATGGTTTTCCGGCGCAAATATAGACCAACGATGTTGATATAAAACAGTAGGGGAGGGGCTTGCTACCCGAACTCACGGAGGAGATTTAATAGCCAATTATGACTTAAGGTTATTTTTTTTAAGAAAGTGGGGACGTTAAAAGTCAATTTCGCCCCCCCCCTACAAGCAGTAATCGGAAAACAAACTATTTTCTTTTAATTATACGGATTATTGGACGGCCTATGCAACTTATGATCTGTTTCAGGTTAAACGTTTGCGAACTCGGGTACCTTCTACTCGACCGTGAATATCGGTGTTGACACCATCGGGAACGTTTTGGATAGAAAAATCAAGATGAAAAAATACAAATTAATAATAGTCATTAAAAATATTCCTGAAGGCAATGTTTTTTGGTTTGTGTTTTATGTTTTTAAGATGACGTCTCAATAAGTTGTGTTTGAAGTTTCACCATTAAAAAGTCAGTTCACCCCCAGAAGCAATCGCAAAACAAATCAATTTATTTTGTTTATTTTTTCTACTGACTAGTTGGATTATTGGTCGGCCGATGCAACTTCCAACGTCTTTTACGTTCATCGTTTGTGAAGTCAGGAACGTTCTCAAACATACATATTGGCGGTGATATGATCGAAAAAGTTTTGAATAGGAAAATCAAGATCAGAAATACAAATTAACATTAAAGCCATTAAAAATTCCGAAGTGTATCTTAATATTTTTTTTTAATTCAATTCTTTTTAAAGACGCCACAACTTTAAAAAGCAAATCAGAGAAGAAAACCCTGTTTTAAGTGGGACCGTTAAAAGTATTCCCCCCAGAAAAAAGCAATCGCAAAACAAATTAATTTATTTTGTTTTTGCTTCTTATATTTATGATTGTTGGAAAAACTATTCTCATCTTGGTTGCTATATTCACAAAGTTTCGATCGATGCAACCTCTGACCTTTTTCAAGTTCATCTTTTGCGAATTGAAGAATTTTCTACTCAAACGTGAATGTCGGCGGTGATATAATCAGAACGGTTTGAACAGAAAAATTAAAATGAGAAATGCAAATGGAATGATCTAAAACACATTTATGTATCGCTTATGTTAAAAAAATAAATAAGAATCTTATCCAAACAGGCACCTGTTTAATATATGTGTAATGGAAGTAGAATAAAAAAGTAACTAAATAAAAGAAATAAAATAAGAAATGTGTTTCAGAAAGACTTACTGGCTATTTTTGAATCAGGAAAGATAATTTTAACCATTCGGAAATAGAACTTGTGTCGTAATCTGGTATTCTCGAATAAAATCGAGTTCCGAAAAAAAAGGGGAATCTGAATAAATATCTTAATTTCTCTGGAGTGACCCGATAATGATATTTTGTTGCTGTTACATAAATAGTACGATGTGAAAAATGCGAAATAACTTAAATAAAAATAAATTAATATGTATAAGTATTAATACTGAAGTAACTATGTTAGTATAACACAACTGCTATTATATTCCGTGAAACTGGAATGTGAAAGAAAGCATTTTGAATACAAAATCAGAACAACCGGAACTTGAAGGGAGCAGTTGCTATTTAGATTGAAAATGTAGAGTACAGAACAGAGAAAGGAATAGCGTAAAAGAGAAATACAAACAGTGTTATTCTAAAAAAGTAACTACATATCTGTTAGCATGTGAGGCTGTGGGAGCAGATGTTAGTGTGAGAGTGACATTGCCTTCGACTTTCTGTGTGAGTGATTGTGTTAGGAGTATTGAACTGGAAAATATGAGAACATTCGAAAGTGAACGAAACGAATGCTTATTTTATGAAAACATGCATCATGAACTGACCTACATCTCTTACGGAACAGATTAGCATATGAAGGTTTTGGTTCGATAACCGTCAATAAAATAGTGGAAAATTGACTTTACTTGAGTATAAAGATATACGCACAAATACTGTTGGGAAATATATACACCCATAATTATTCCCCCCCCACAGATATCAGTGAAATAGCAGATCACGTTTTATATCGTATACAACGACATCATTGCTGTAAACCAGACAAACTTATTTTTAATAAATGTTCATTTCAACTGCTGAGCTGTGGCGGATGTATGCGCTCTTCTAAGTGCTATTAATTCTGTTTATTATCACTGGTAGTAAGTTATGTAAGTATGTAAATGCCAATTTCAGTTATCTATATGAAAACTAATTTTAATTTGCTTTCTCCTTGTCGATGGAAAATATCCAAGCTGTGTCTGTTGTTAGATAGTCTACGGTGGCGGTGGTGAGGCGCCTCTCACACGGCTTACTTTATTATCTGGTCATTTAAGTACAGAAGAGTTCGTCTGACATCAGACAATATGTCTCGTCAAGATTAATAAACAAACTTTGTAGCCCACAAAGAATCTATGAATAAAAATCAGTAAGCGATTCTATGTTAATACCTACATCAAGAAACTCATGATTTACGCCGAGTTTATTATCATGATGGTGTAGGAGTAGATGTGAGCGTGAGAGTGAAATTACTTCCTGAAGCTGCTGAACCTGAACATGTAAGAACATTCGAAACAAAACGAGATGATCACACATTTTCTGTAAACACAAAGCAAGAAATGGCCAAAGTGGCTTTCAGTCCTCACACAAATCGTTACCAATGATTCTTCACTGATTAAAAAACAAAAAAAACAAATAGCTTTCCATTGAATTAGGGTGACGGCAAGTTACCCCAGATTTCAAGTACTCTCCGTTCCTTTTCATCATCAGTCATTTCTCGCTGATAAAAAAAGTCAATGATAATAAGTAAAAGCAAAAATAAAAAGATCGGAATAGGTCTTTATAACAAGAGGGAATATCACCAGTGATAGTAATACTATTTAATACTATTTAACCCGTAGCAGTGTAGGAAATGAGAAAAAGAGAGAAAGAGGAAGATATAGCGAACAGAAAGACACTATTTTTCTATTTGGTCTTTTTATTTTTCATATTTAGCTTTTATAAGTAAACTTAGTACTTTCATACTAACTTTATTCCATCTTGTAATTATAATTCGATCATACAATCGTCCTTGTTAAAGTTCATTACTTTAATTTTTATAAGTAGATTCAATTGTATCTTGTACTCCAGTTTTTTTTATTTAGTTTTTTATAGTGAAATTCCTTTTAATTACAACTTATGATATTATTGACTCAACTTGACAACAATCTCTGGCAAGTTAGTGAGAGAGAGAGAAGCAAAGAGACAGATACAGACATAGGTAGATAGAGAGGGTGGGAGAAAGAAAGAGAGAGTCAACAGATGACGATTAGAACGGAAGTGACGCCGTCGTTACTGACATAGCGTTGCCACGAACGATAGCCGGGAAGATGCGTTGGAACAACCAGGCTGACTCACGGAGCTCGTACCTAGACGTTGAAATCCTCCGTCCAATATCCTGAAAAAATTTAACAGTCTCGAGGCAAAGCACACCCGACGTTTCCACTGAAATTGTTGTTTGAAATTGTTTTGTTGTTTGTCACTGTCTAAGAAATATTTTTTAATCTGTGAAATCTTTTATTTTTCTTATTTAAAATAGTATTTGATTACATTATTGTTGTGACATCATTGTTGTGATTATAAGTTAGACAACACGGTTGTATATTTACTAGAGTTTATTTACCGAAGTACAGAATACTATGTTAAAGAAAGTCTGCGTCCGATACTGTGGCTATGACTGTCACCAATGACTGACGCCATTGACTGCCATGCGTATTTACTTTCTTATCACCGCAGGAAGATGTGACACAAGACCGGAAAGTGGAGATAATCAAGCCAGCGCAACTAAAAAAAGGGCTCTCTGGCCTCCTAAAATAGCCTAGGCAGCCCGTCGGAATTTTCCGGTCGGGCAGCTTCAGACAGTTAGCAATAAACTAACTACACCCCAAAGAGGGGAGGCAAGGCTTGGGAGGGTGCACCTCCTAGGATAACCCAGGACAATACTAGAGCTCTTTTCTATAATTCTCAAGTGGTAGAATGAAAAAAACATGAGTCTTTATTCATGGAACATGGAGATCCTTGCCACACAAGATTGGTTGCAACAAAATGGGATTAATAAAACTTCCGTCGGTAACTCATATAATCCTATCGAATATCTCGCGGCTTTATTGGATCGAAACCTTGGAAAGAAAATCAAAATCTTCTTCAAGAGCACAACTTCAAAGATTACTCAGTGAAATATGGCAAGAAATCCTTCAATATAATGTTCGTGAACAGATCACAAGCAAGCATAAAAGTCTCCTTGCATTAAAAAAAAAACGCAAAGAGGATGTCAACTACACATCAGTGTTAGTACTTTATTGTAATATTTTCATTAAATAATAACTATTTTAAATAAAGATCTAAGTTTATATGCTTGTTTATTTATTTTTGTCATTTATATGCTTGTTTATTTATTTTTGTCATTTATATGCTTGTTTATTTATTTTTGTCATTTATATGCTCGTTTATTTATTTTTGTCATTTATATGTGTTTATTTATTTTTGTCATTTATATGCTTGTTTATTTATTTTTGTCATTTATATGCTTGTTTATTTATTTTTGTCATTCATATGCTTGTTTATTTATTTTTGTCATTCATATGCTTGTTTATTTATTTTTGTCATTCATATGCTTGTTTATTTATTTTTGTCATTCATATGCTTGTTTATTTATTTTTGTCATTCATATGCTTGTTTATTTATTTTTGTCATTCATATGCTTGTTTATTTATTTTTGTCATTTATATGCTTGTTTATTTATTTTTGTCATTTATGTGCTTGTTTATTTATTTTTGTCATTTATATGCTTGTTTATTTATTTTTGTCATTTATATGCTTGTTTATTTATTTTTTGTCATTCATATGCTTGTTTATTTATTTTTGTCATTTATATGCTTGTTTATTTATTTTTGTCATTTATATGCTTGTTTATTTATTTTTGTCATTTATATGCTTGTTTATTTATTTTTGTCATTTATATGCTTGTTTATTTATTTTTGTCATTTATATGCTTGTTTATTTATTTTTGTCATTTATATGCTTGTTTATTTATTTTTGTCATTTATATGCTTGTTTATTTATTTTTGTCATTTATATGCTTGTTTATTTATTTTTGTCATTTATATGCTTGTTTATTTATTTTTGTCATTTATATGCTTGTTTATTTATTTTTGTCATTTATATGCTTGTTTATTTATTTTTGTCATTTATATGCTTGTTTATTTATTTTTGTCATTTATATGCTTGTTTATTTTATTTTGTCATTTATATGCTTGTTTATTTATTTTTGTCATTTATATGCTTGTTTATTTATTTTTGTCATTTATATGCTTGTTTATCTATTTTAGTCATTTATATGCTTGTTTATTTATTTTTGTCATTTATATGCTTGTTTATTTATTTTTGTCATTTATATGCTTGTTTATTTATTTTTGTCATTTATATGCTTGTTTATTTATTTTTGTCATTTATATGCTTGTTTATTTATTTTTGTCATTTATATGCTTGTTTATTTATTTTTGTCATTTATATGCTTGTTTATTTATTTTTGTCATTTATATGCTTGTTTATTTATTTTTGTCATTCATATGCTTGTTTATTTATTTTTGTCATTTATATGCTTGTTTATTTATTTTTGTCATTTATATGCTTGTTTATTTATTTTTGTCATTTATATGCTTGTTTATTTATTTTTGTCATTTATATGCTTGTTTATTTATTTTTGTCATTTATATGCTTGTTTATTTATTTCTGTCATTTATATGCTTGTTTATTTATTTTTGTCATGTATATGCTTGTTTATTTATTTTTGTCATTTATATGCTTGTTTATTTATTTTAGTCATTTATATGCTTGTTTATTTATTTTTGTCATTTATATGCTTGTTTATTTATTTTTGTCATTTATATGCTTGTTTATTTATTTTTGTCATTCATATGCTTGTTTATTTATTTTTGTCATTCATATGCTTGTTTATTTATTTTTGTCATTTATATGCTTGTTTATTTATTTTTGTCATTTATATGCTTGTTTATTTATTTTTGTCATTTATATGCTTGTTTATTTATTTTTGTCATTTATATGGTTGTTCATTTATTTTTGTCATTTATATGCTTGTTTATTTATTTTTGTTATTTATATGCTTGTTTATTTATTTTTGTCATTTATATGCTTGTTTATTTATTTTTGTCATTTATATGCTTGTTTATTTATTTTTGTCATTTATATGCTTGTTTATTTATTTTTGTCATTTATATGCTTGTTTATTTATTTTTGTCATTTATATGCTTGTTTATTTATTTTTGTCATTTATATGCTTGTTTATTTATTTTAGTCATTTATATGCTTGTTTATTTATTTTTGTCATTCATATGCTTGTTTATTTATTTTTGTCATTTATATGCTTGTTTATTTATTTTAGTCATTTATATGCTTGTTTATTTATTTTTGTCATTTATATGCTTGTTTATTTATTTTTGTCATTTATATGCTTGTTTATTTATTTTTGTCATTTATATGCTTGTTTATTTATTTTAGTCATTTATATGCTTGTTTATTTATTTTTGTCATTTATATGCTTGTTTATTTATTTTTGTCATTTATATGCTTGTTTATTTATTTTTGTCATTTATATGCTTGTTTATTTATTTTTGTCATTTATATGCTTGTTTATTTATTTTTGTCATTTATATGCTTGTTTATTTATTTTAGTCATTTATATGCTTGTTTATTTATTTTTGTCATTTATATGCTTGTTTATTTATTTTTGTCATTTATATGCTTGTTTATTTATTTTTGTCATTTATATGCTTGTTTATTTATTTTTGTCATTTATATGCTTGTTTATTTATTTTTGTCATTTATATGCTTGTTTATTTATTTTTGTCATTTATATGCTTGTTTATTTATTTTTGTCATTTATATGCTTGTTTATTTATTTTTGTGATTTATATGCTTGTTTATTTATTTTAGTCATTTATATGCTTGTTTATTTATTTTTGTCATTTATATGCTTGTTTATTTATTTTTGTCATTTATATGCTTGTTTATTTATTTTTGTCATTTATATGCTTGTTTATTTATTTCTGTCATTTATATGCTTGTTTATTTATTTTAGTCATTTATATCTCTTCCTTTATATATGAATATGTGTGTGTATGTGTTTGCATGTTCATTCTTAACGTTACACCTCACCCCACAGATGCAAACATTATACCGGGTTTCATTCCTCTAACACACACACATACGCACGCACACACACTCACATACATAGAGTTGTAATTACCTACAAGACAGAATCCTCGATTGTCTTCGGTCTCCCTGTAAAAGAGTTTGTTCAGCATAACTTGACATGTGGATACATCATCCTACAAGTAAACCCTGACCAAATATTCAAAATAACATAGTATTCAAAGCCCAAATAAGATCCTCTCGACACGACTATACACTGGCTCATACGAGAGTATATTGCACTTTCTTCTAGTGATGTTACCTTAAGTAACAGCACTTAGTTAGATACTCCACCAGACTAGATGAATCCTTTCTTAGAATCTGGTAAGAGACAACAAAAAAGATATATTATAACATAGTTTACTGGTAAATTAGTGAGTAAAAAATTAATGTTCTTTACTAACTCAATGTTTGAGAAATAAAGGAGAATTTAATGGAATATTCGAATATCTATGTATCTCATATAGACAGGAAGGAGGTTCTTGATTTCTGAGAACTTGAGTGAAGTAAAATGAAACAAATGAGAAAATATAAAACTTTTAGACATATTTATATACTTATTCCATCTAATAATATATTATGTATATATTTGTTACACTTAAGCCAGATGTCATCTCTTAGACAAAAGTACAAACTTATCTGTGTAGCTTGCTTGCTGTGATACAGCGAAACAGTTTGTCTGTTTCATGTACACACGTATTATATGGTGATATGGAATATTGTGTATAGATTTCCATTATTTACTTCACCAGTGCTCAATACGTACGTGAGTAGAGCTTAGTAGTAAAGTATGAAAATACATTTATGACAGTTAAGCTACACAGTGGCGCCCGCGTTACTATATATATATATATATATATATATATATATATATATATATATATATATATATATATATATATATATATATATATATATATATACTTTATTTAGATACTGTATATTACATATTTCAGCAATGTACCGCGGTTTCATCCAAAAGGGCAGATTTAGACATCTTTAGTAAATCTTCGTGCCCGGTGGAATCATCGGCAAGCTGAAATGATTGTCCCGTCCCGATAGGGAATGGCGTCAAGAATGACAGAAAACGATGATTCCACCGGGCACAAAGATTTACTAAAGATGTCTAAATCTGCCCTTTTGGATGAAACCGCGGTACATTGCTGAAATATGTAATATACAGTATCTAAATAAATTATATTAGCTCTCTTATATGATCGAGCACTTTATTTGATTTCTTTTCATAGACAACCTGAAACACTATATATATATATATATATATATATATATATATATATATATATATATATATATATATATATATGTGTGTGTGTGTGTGTGTGTGTGTGTGTGTACGTATACGAATGTAATGTCTGTAATTAAGGCGTAGTGAAGCATCAATGATATCAAAGGTGTGCTGGGTCTTTCTAAGCACCTCATATTCAAAATGTGGTTTCTGATTTGAAAACCATCTTTTTCTGACTGAATATCTTTAACAGGAGGCTGCTTTTACCGAAATATGTTGATGGGGTGGAAACTCCTTGCCGGCAAAAGTCAGATTTATGTCAGTGTTTAACAGACGAGTACATGAACACTTTAAAAGATTTTTCTAGGGAGAGAGAGAGAGAAAGAGGGTGAGCTAGATAGATAGATAGAGAGATAGAGAAAGAGAGCGAGAGAGAGAGAGAGAGAGAGAGAGAGGAAGAGGGAGAGAAGATACGGGTGTGATATTAATTGACTGCTTTGCCGCAATATATTATTCATTTCTAAAATTATCTCAATCCCCTCCCCATTTTATATAAGTAGCGCCACCTGCTGGCAATTACCGATATTTATAACAAGGACATTTTTTTCTCCAATGATCGCTTGACTTAGAGCAGTCTTTTTTCAGTCATTGCAAACAAAGACATAACGTCAGTTTAACAACATTGTCTACTAATGTATTTAAACTAAATTCCATCCCTCTCTCCTTCTCTCTCTCTCTCTCTCTCTCTCTCTCTCTCTCTCTCTCTATATATATATATATATATATATATATATGTTTATATATATGTATATATATGTATATATATATGTACATATATATATGTATATATATATGTACATATATATATGTATATATTTATATATATATATATGTATATATATATATATATATGTTTCCTTTCATTTTGATACTCTGGTATCTCGTATGATGATTAACTGTAGACTTTCTATGAATTGCGTTTCTTGTGGATGGCATATATCAATTGGAGATTTTGTAATTCCATTATATTATTAATGTTGAATGCATATATATATATATATATATATATATATATATATATATATATATATAGTTTTTTTCGCCATGTATAGATGACTAAAATCTTATTGGAATGTATATATATATATATATATCTATATATATCTATATATATATATATATATATATATATATATATATATATATATATATAACATGTATAACAAGTTTGTTGAGAAAACCCTTAAAGTGCTCGATCGTAGGTTCTGTAGCGAAATCTCTCGGATAATGACGCTATGAGGAGGACGGGGGCTGATCTTAGAAAATAAAGTCACTACTAACAAAACAACGGCAAGTGACAGAGAGAGAGAAAGAGAGAGAGAGAGAGGGAGAGAGAGAGAGAGAGAGAGAGAAAGAGAGATAACGAAAAAAACAATTTGCCTCTTGTATCTGGATTGTCAGAAATTGGCTTTGTAACAGATTGACGGTGTTGCGACCATGGTTTTGTGATATAAATGCAAAGGTCTGAGAAATAAATGTTAGAAGATCAAAGTGTAGTAACTGACGGTACGTAGGTAGGAATAAAAACAATCGCGGAAAAAACTACAACAACGTGACTCGGTGACGGACAGAAAAGCAAAGACAATGACAGCAAAATACGAGTCTCGTCTATTTTTGCTGAAAAGGTATCATGTGACCATCTATGCAAACATAATGTAAATAAAAAGTGATCCCCCAAAAAGGTAGGTGTTTTTCCATTGGTCTGCGAGAAGCCGCTGGGATGTAAGTACTCAACTTTTCCTGACAGTTTTTTCCTCCTCCCCAGGAGTTAGGCACAAGGCCAGTTTTATCTTACTCCCACAAGTAAGATGTGACCCAAGATCGGGTCGAGAAAGTGGGGGTTGAAAAGCCAGCGCTCGAGAGGTGAGCACTCTGGCCATTTAAAAATTGCTTGGGCAGCCCCGTCGGCATTCCCCTGTAGGGGCGCCTCAGACAGTAAGCAATAAACTTACTCCTCCACAAAGAGGGGAGGCAAAGCCTGGGAGGGTGCACCTCCTAGAACTGCACAGGACAGGCGTGCAGTATCCATCGGAACAGATACTACACTTTGATCTTAGCCAAAAGCCAAGAAGCGCCATGCTTTTCCTGACAGTATTATTTACTCCTCTCCAGGAGTTAGGCACAAGGCCAGTTTTATCCTACTCCCACAAGTAAGATGTGACCCAAGGTCGGGTCGGAAAGTGGGGGTTGAAAAGCCAGCGCCTGAGAGGTGAGCACTCTGACCATCAAAAATTGCCTGGGCAAATTATTTTATTTTAAAACTACACATGACAGCGTCTGGGTTTAACCGATCTGGTCATCCTGAATTTAGGATAAAATCCGGCTGGTCATCGTAGAAGAATCGTCAGCGCCCTCCACCCCGATATCAGCGATTCCAAAATCGGGATTAAGAACGATGCACCGGTCATACTTATATTTGACGGTGTTCCTTTTTTTACGTTCCTCCATACAAGTTATCATGTGTTTAATAAACTGCCTGCTGCTAGTTTTTTTTAAATAAAATGTTTGTTTATTTTAAATATTCCATATTTTTATTCATCATTTATTGAGGAGGGTTGGGTAAGTTTGTCTAGCATGTGTGAGGGCATATTTACACTTGTGAGTGGGATATATTTGATTGTTTGTTTCGTGTGAATTCTTTTTAAATCTTAGTTACCGCTATAGTAGTATGGTTTTGATTTGATAAAAGTGTTTAACTTTAAATATTTTTTAACAATGAGAAAGGTTCTTTCATTCATGTAGCAACATTTAGGGTATGTGAAAATAATGTTCGAACGGTATTTTTCCATATAAAACTAAAGTAAAAAATAAGGTTATAGTAGCAAAACATTTCATTAGAAGTAAAGGGTACGTGTCAGGGCATTACACCAGAGACAGGAAGTCGCCAGCAACACATAGCCGATAAGCTGAGAAAATCTTCCTCTTTTTTCTAAACCGCGAGAGAAAGCGGTTGTTTCTTTTAATCTGCTCCCCCCATATGGAAGATGCTTGAGGGTATCATGTATGTGTGCATGTGTACTGTAAAGAAAAAGAAAATCTACAAAATATTGTTTAACTCCCAATTTTATGTTGTTATTATTTACAACCTCTGCTATTAATCAACACGTCGCACGACAAAATAACACAAAATGAAAGGAGAGTGAGAACGAATTACTGCAACATGTTATCTACACAACGTGATCAGCCTCCGTCCGGATAATCCGCTGGTATTAAAGAATTGATCCCCATAGTGCTACAATGTCGAGAACTCTCAATAATATCTTTACGTAACAAGATTAAAACTTTTCAAAATCCATAATATCAGTTGTATAATTTCTTTTATCAAGCACTTTACATGGTGTCAATATGTTTTGATTGCTTTGAAGTTTTTATTTTTTATTTTTTTAAACTTTTATTCGACGCAAACAAGGCACACCGCAATTAAGACGTAAGGGGCTACTGTAGATTAGGGGCCATACCCACAACGGTAACATAAGTCGAAAGTTTTGCAGCGAGATGTTTGTTCACATTACGTTTAAATTTCTACAAGGGAAACAAGGAGAAGGATGGAAATTACAAATGCTGGCAATCATAGGTAAAGAATCTATTAGAGTAGAAAGGTTTTCGGCATCTGGAATCCTCTGCAGTGAAGAGACATCATTTTGCTGATTGTCGAGTCGGTCGGGGGTATCTACGTCGAGGGGGTTCCAGTGCAGCAAGTTCGTCGGATCACATCCCATTAAAGTACTTGTAAAACAACGATTAGGCAGGGGCTGGAGCTTCGTAGATAGTGTGGAACCTATTAGATTAGATGCTCTTTTTTGACGGGAGAGACTAGTGGTTGGTGCACCAGCCAAAATGTGACAAAAATACTCCATGCATGGGCAAAGGGTGACGTTGTAGAGATATAAGATATTGGCAGGTGTGAGAAGGTTTCTAGCCTCCTTCTCTGAAGCAGCCTTGGCAATGTCTTCTATGTATTTTCAAATTCATGTTACCTGTTAATGTTAGGCCGAGGAATCTGAATGATGGACTTACAAGCAAACTGCTATTAGCTATGGTGGTTGAAGTAGGTTGGAATCTGATCTCTTTCACTTGGAAAAGGTCCCAAGTCTGGGTTTATTATAAACCCGTCCTTGTAAGGGTATGTCATCTAGTACTATATCTTTCTCTAATGTTTTCTCATAAAAAATCTATTTTCGAAAAGCTAAACATGGACGTAGTTCCTATTTATAATCAATAAAATCGCGGAATTGAAATGTAACGCTATGACCATCATTGCGTGTAAAATACTTCAAAACGAAAATGTTAAGATCAAAGAGGTTAATTCCTCTTGTATTGTGCCAACCACCACTACTTATGGGTGTAGATCAAACACGATAAAAAAACGTGTCTGTTTATTTCGTTGACTATCCAGCCAGATTCAAAGATAACATCTACAGAAACGTTTGGCACTTTCCATTGATATTATACTTGCCAAAACTGTTCACTCGACCATCATTACTGCAAGCAATCTGGTCTTAAACTGCGTGTCTTGCAATAAGTTTGGAAATATCTTTGGCAAAAGGAAAGATTTGGTGCATCATAATCTCTAAATTTTCTACCGTCGAACATTTTCTTGCTGTAAGTTGTTAATAATATTTATATCGTAAAAATAAGTAAGTTGTTAATAATATTTATATCGTAAAAATAAGTAAGTTGTTAATAATATTTATATCGTAAAAATAAGTAAGTTGTTAATAATATTTATATCGTAAAAATAAGTAAGTTGTTAATAATATTTATATCGTAAAAATAAGTAAGTTGTTAATAATATTTATATCGTAAAAATAAGTAAGTTGTTAATAATATTTATATCGTAAAAATAAGTAAGTTGTTGATAATATTTATATCGTAAAAATAAGTAAGTTGTTAATAATATTTATATCGTAAAAATAAGTAAGTTGTTAATAATATTTATATCGTAAAAATAAGTAAGTTGTTAATAATATTTATATCGTAAAAATAAGTAAGTTGTTGATAATATTTATATCGTAAAAATAAGTAAGTTGTTAATAATATTTATATCGTAAAAATAAGTAAGTTGTTAATAATATTTATATCGTAAAAATAAGTAAGTTGTTAATAATATTTATATCGTAAAAATAAGTAAGTTGTTAATAATATTTATATCGTAAAAATAAGTAAGTTGTTAATAATATTTATATCGTAAAAATAAGTAAGTTGTTAATAATATTTATATCGTAAAAGGTCTAAACGATGACCTCATTAAACAGTTTCAGCTTGATTTTTAATATAACTAAGTATATTTGATTGATAATGAAGACAGTCACGTCTTTATTGATTTATGACTAGCAAGGGCTGCGGTCGTGGCTCCAGGCCCTCTTCTGTCAGATAGATATATGGTCCACCTCAGTCCTAGGAGATGCACTCTTCCAGATATTAACTCCTCTCTTTGAGTAGGGGTTGGTTTATTGCCGATGTGCCTCTACCGGAGAATGCCGATGGGTTTGTTCATAGCTATTCTTGCAAAGCCAAAGTGCGCATTTAGGAGCCTTGTATTCATCCATCGCCCACCGCGTTTGTGTCACATTTTCTCCGGTGGGACGGAAGTAAATACGACGGCGATATGAAGTAGTTGCAGGTTAGGGGCTGCCATGGTGATTGTAGGCTTTCCTCTGTCCGGGTCACGTATAATCCGGCTCAGTCTTAGAGGGTGCACTTTTCCATATATTTACCTCCTCTCTTTGAGGAAGGGTTGTAGCAGTACATGTTCATAATACTGAAACGAATTGAACTGGTATCATCCTTCTTACATAGGAATTGAACTGGTATCATCCTTCTTACATAGGAATTGAACTGGTATCATCCTTCTTACATAGGAATTGAACTGGTATCATCCTTCTTACATAGGAATTGAACTGGTATCATCCTTCTTACATAGGAATTGAACTGGTATCATCCTTCTTACATAGGAATTGAACTGGTATCATCCTTCTTACATAGGAATTGAACTGGTATCATCCTTCTTACATAGGAATTGAACTGGTATCATCCTTCTTACATAGGAATTGAATTGGTATCATCCTTCTTACATTTTATAACAAGTCAGTCATGAGCCTGCATACCTTCGCCTGACGATGTAAGTATAGAGCAATGTCTTATCTATGCTTTACTTCTTCATATTGTAATAAGTATTCCTAAAGTTAATCCATGGAAACGTTGATAACTCAAAAATATTTATCTGATCAGGCTTACAATATACATGGTTGTTGCTGTCATCAAACTGCATCAGTTCTTATGCATCACATTTGGAAAAATCTAGTTTCTCCGATGAACAGAACCGAAGTTATCGCAAAAAAGTGTGACTTTAATTTTTTCAAGACTTTGGAATTTGACCTAGGCATCCCAAAATTGAATCAGTTCTAAGTTATACCATAGCCGATATTTTGACCTAGGCATCTCAAAATTGAATCAGTTCTAAGTTATACCATGGCCGATATTTTGACCTAGGCATCTCAAAATTGAATCAGTTCTAAGTTATACCATGGCCGATATTTTGACTTAGGCATCTCAAAATTGAATCAGTTCTAAGTTATACCATGGCCGATATTTTGACCTAGGCATCTCAAAATTGAATCAGTTCTAAGTTATACCATGGCCGATATTTTGACCTAGGCATCTCAAAATTGAATCAGTTCTAAGTTATACCATGGCCGATATTTTGACCTAGGCATCTCAAAATTGAATCAGTTCTAAGTTATACCATGGCCGATATTTTGACCTAGGCATCTCAAAATTGAATCAGTTCTAAGTTATACCATGGCCGATATTTTGACCTAGGCATCTCAAAATTGAATCAGTTCTAAGTTATACCATGGCCGATATTTTGACCTAGGCATCTCAAAATTGAATCAGTTCTAAGTTATACCATGGCCGATATTTTGACCTAGGCATCTCAAAATTGAATCAGTTCTAAGTTATACCATGGCCGATATTTTGACCTAGGCATCTCAAAATTGAATCAGTTCTAAGTTATACCATGGCCGATATTTTGACCTAGGCATCTCAAAATTGAATCAGTTCTAAGTTATACCATGGCCGATATTTTGACCTAGGCATCTCAAAATTGAATCAGTTCTAAGTTATACCATGGCCGATATTTTGACTTAGGCATCTCAAAATTGAATCAGTTTTAAATTAAACCATGGCCGATATTTTGAACAAGTTTGGTGACGATTGCTCAAGTAATTTGGATGCTAGGCTGCATATAAACAAATCCGTCCGACCATGCATGGAGTATTGCTGCCACATCTGGGCTGGTGCATCATCTACTAGTCTCCCCCTCCTTGACAAGGTCCAAAAAAGAATCGCCAACCTAATAGGTCCCTCACTGTCAACCAATCTCCAGTCCCTGTCCCATCGCTGCAATGTAGCATCCTTATGTTTGTTTTACAAATACTTCAATGGATTATGCTCCGATGAATTGGCTACTCTGGTGCCCCCCTCGACGTAAATTCACTAGACCAACTCGACAGTCAACTAAATCTCATTCATTCACTGTGGAGGTCCCCAGGTGCCGGAGAGCCTTCTACTCAAATAGCTTCTTTCCTCGTGCTGCTGGCCTCTGGAACTCCCTCCCTGCCCCCTGTTTCCCCGACAGTACTGACATGCAGAAATTTGAAACTAATGTAAACAGACATCTCGCTGCGCAGATCTCAATTTAGGTTGACCCCCCAACCTTCCCCCCTTTTCTTTTTTCTAAGTAGCCCCTTACGTCTAGAGTAGCGGTCTTCCTTGTTTGGGGTGAACTATGTTTAAAAAAAACCAAAAAAACATAACCTCTACGTTAGCGGAGGTAAAAATCGCTGACGATCCTCTGGTTTGGCAGCACTTTTTTCCATTTCTGATCTAGATTTGTCCCTTTCACTTAATAATTTCATTTTTGACTGTTGACTAATTCTCACTGTCCTTCGCCGTGTATGTTTGCTTCTAACTTCAATCGTCTTCTCTTGTACTGTTGTAGTACTTAACCTTTTTAGCCGTTGGGTCTCCTCGCATGCAAATTATGAATATGCATATAATCTCGATAACGGTCGTGCGCCTTACAACTCTTGCAAATAGCCGCCAGACACTGCGGGTGCTTTGAACTGGGTAAGTGCGAGCATTTATTTAAACAGCTCTTTCCTGACTTACTGTAAGCCACTCAGACTGCCTTACAATCCTAATGATCTCATGAAGAGTTTTAGCAAGTAGAATATCAATGGGAAATGCCAAACGTTAATATAAATGTTATCTGTAAATCTAGCTGAAATGCTACCGAAATCACCAGACCCATTTTCCATCATGTTTGATCTACGCTCATAAGTGATGAGCATTGGCACAATACAAGAGGAATCAATATCTTTGATCTTTGCCTTTTCGTTTCTAAGTATTTCACACAGAATGGTAACCATGCAATTTTATTGATTATAAACAGGAACCACGTCCATGCTTAGTTTTTCGAAAATGTATTTTCATGAGTAGCGATTAAAGTAATTTAAATAACTAACTGAAATATCCGTTCCACCACGGGTTTCATAATACTGAGACAATTTTGGATGCCAATTTGTTATAATGGCTACACTGTTCTCTGATGGGCCGGCAGGGCGGAGTTCAATCCTTGGTCATGTCATACCAAAAATTTGAAAAAATGGTACTTGATGCCCCCCGCCCCTGCTAAACACTCAGCATGATACGGTAAGGATCAAGGATAAGTGGAGTAATCAAGATAAAAGAGTGTCGCCCTCCCCTACATCTCGGTGTAGCAGCCACTGAAAAGGAAGTCTTCGGGTATTCCACGACTATGTAGTAAGTGATCGCTTTCAAATGAACTTAAACGCAATAAATACACATCAACTGCTATAGCGAAATACAATTTATTGTCGTTTTCTTCCAGTTTATATTTCATTAAAGTTAAAGGTGATCTACTTTTTGTATACGTTTCGTAGATGCTACAGATATATATATATATATATATATATATATATATAAATGATTAATCTTGCATTGATAAAGGCTTATATTTTAAATTATATATATTTAAATAAATTTTTCGTGGTACAAAATTTAATTACAGCAAGAAATACAGACGTTTGTGACATTTTTTTTGGTGGAATGAAATTGAAAAAGTATAAAAACGAGATGTAATATATATATATATATATATATATATATATATATATATATATATATATATATATATATATTGTTGAATATAAGAGACAACTCATGTCTAGATATCTTTTGGCAGATTCTTTCAATAGTCCGAATTAGGATTTTAGTTTTGAAGGGGAATTGGCTGAGTAATTTGCCATAATTTGGATTTTGATGGGTCCGAAAGTACTTGGGAGGCAAATCCAAATTATGGCAAATTCATCAGCCAATTCCCCTTCGAAACTAAGATCCTAATTCGGACTATTGAAAGGATCTACCAAAGGATATCTAGACATGAGTTGTCTCTTATATTCAACAATACTTGCCTGCAAGAGAAGATGCTGCCTATATATATATATATATATATATATATATATATATATATATATATATATATATATATATATATATATATATATATATATGCAAACATTGCTAAAAATAACAGAATTTGTCTGTTTAATTATACCTTCTTTGTCAATTTTTCTGATGGTCTTTATTGATCAATATCAAATAAATTAATAAATGTTCCATAGATTTCGCAAGTTTCACGAATCTTTTTATATTCTTCGTCGAATCATCCCCAAGTGTCAAAAGTAAATGAACAAAAAAGCTGTAGGAAGAAGAGAATTTTAAAAAGACAGCGGAGAAACGTGCATAGAACGTTTTCGCATTGTTTCAGGAAAGTCGTTGACGATTTAAATTCAGCAACGCTGGATGTCATCACAGAACAAAATCGCATTACGTTAAGCATTTTAAAATGTTACCACTGGTTTCGTATGTGATTTTGTTAATTTTAGGGTGTTGTGTTTCTATGTAGATAGCTTCCAGTATTTTTAATTGTTTTAAACCGCTTTCGGAATGTATAATTTTAGTGTTATTAACTAGAATTTGTTCCATATGCAAGATCCAAAGCAAAAAGTTTGTTGATAACTTTAACTGCTCATGTAAATTAGCCACCGACTCGCTATTTACAAAGTTAAATTCCTCTTTAATTATTAGCTAATTCCCTATGGCCGACGGGTTAACGCTCTTGACTGCGAATCAGTGGCGATTTGTGATCGGAGTTCGGGCCCGCCGACCGTTGAGAATTAACTTCCTGCACTGAAGATTTCGTTAGCATGAAACATCGATGTCTGTAGGTATTAAAATAATTAATATATATATATATATATATATATATATATATATATATATATATATATATATATATATATATATATATATATATGGAACTAATGAAAGTGAGAAGTTGCATCGCCCCCATTTCGTCTCTCAGTTAAGAACTAACTTTAACTTTACAACCGTTGTCTTATGTTTTTAAAACTGAAAACGCCCACGCAATTCACAATCAGGCGCTATCTTATACAACGATACTGTCCTCAGGTTCATCGGTCATTTTCTATTTCACTCAGTATCTTGTATGACAAAAAAAGTCGGCTACCGGCAAGGCCATACCTATAACAGGCCCAGACATCTAACATTTGAGGTCTTTTACTGGACGTACGATTTCCAGTTTTATACAGTTGTATATTTATAAAAAGTATGTAATGCTAAACATTTTCAATTTTTTAATACAAAAAAAACAGTATAAATTACATTTTACATTAGATAATTTTTAAGAATATATAAAACAAAAATGAAATTCAGATTTTAAACAAGTCAGACGAAACAATGTCTTCAACTGAGTTATTCACCAACAGGCTTTTCTTTAAAAAAAGATATTTCTTGAATTAACAAGGCTGTTAATAGGAAAAGAAAACTTTTTAAAGGATTATTATATGAAACGTTTACAAAATATATAAAACTAATTCACCAATTTGTCTTACGCAATTAAAACAGTATGACTTACTGTTTTAATGTTTTTTTCTTAATTAATAATAGTAAAAAATAGTTCTTAATGATATCAAATTTTTGCTTTTTATAGTCTATTCACAAACGTATAACCCAAATGACATTTATGATATAATACAGAACTTCAGCTAAAATGAATTTAATGGGTTATAATTTAATGGGTTATAATTTAATGGGTTATAATTTAATGAGTTATAATTTAATGGGTTATAATTTAATGGGTTATAATTTTATGAGGTGTACTTTTAAGGGGGCATAATTTAATGGGTTATAATTTAATGGGTTATAATTTAATGGGGTATAATTTAATGGGTTATAATTTAATGGGTTATAATTTAATGGGGTATAATTCCGCTTTAGAATGAACTGTTGTCGGAGCAATGAGAGTGAAGTGTGAGCAACAAAAAAGATATCGGCTGACTGAATCCGGTAAAAGACACGAAATGTTAGATATCTTGCCTGTTTTAGGTATGGCCTTGACTGTTGACCAAAAGAGCCCGCAATACCCTTTCGCATCCCTAGAATTCACTTATGGTATGAATAGGTCGAGTTTCAAGATCATGTCTTACCGTTACAGAAAATTAGAAAGCTATGGAGTGACCCACAGCCTCTTTTAATTTACTTATTACACTAAACGAGACGGAATTAAGAATATGCCCTGATCTCTGAAGAAAAAAAAAGAAAGCAAAAAAGCGAGCAATTCTTGGCGACTGTTGTTGTTACGAAAGTTCATATATCTGTAGTTATGTAAAATATTCCGTGAGAACTAATTTGAGAAGCCGGTAACGAGTTGATCGTATTACAGCAAGCAATAAATAGTATTTTGAACATTACTTCAAGAAGTCGATCTTCACACAGAAAATTATCTCAGCAAAAAAACAACAAAACAAAAAAAAAATTAAAAAAAGCAACAAAACAACAAAACAACAAGAGGCTTATCTTTTACGGCGGCTTAAGTTGTTCCTTTTTCATTTCAGAAGCTGAAACAGACAGAAAAACAACCCAAAAAGAAAAAAAAAAAAACACCTGAATTTTATTAACTACGCCTTTTCTTTTCTTATCTTTCGTCTTCTCTCTCTCTCTTCCTCTTTATCTAATATACTCTTTTTGCTCATTACCCATTTAGCTTTCATTCTGTTATCTTCACGTTTGTCCCCCAGCCAACACACTCTCTCTCTTCCCCCAATCTCTCTCTTTCCTTCCCTCTCTCCCCCTTCCCCCTATCGTTCTATTTCCCTATGTCACTTTCCCTCTCTCTCATTATCTAGTAAACTTCGCTCTTTAACCTCGGTTCTTTCTGTCGTTCTTTCATTCTACATTTCTCTCCTTCTTTCCCTTTCCTTAACCTCAAAATCTCTCCCCCGCCCCCCCTCTCCCCGCCATTCTCATTCTCTATTAAACTTCGTTCTTTATCCACGGCGCTCCCTCTCTCCATCCCTTTGCTCATGCACTGACTTTCAGATTCTTTCTTAAGCTTTCTTTCCTTTTCTCTAGATCCTGATACTTTCTAATTCTTTCTCTCATGTTGATTTACTTGTTATCTCTCTTTCTCTCTCTCTTTCTTTCTTTCTTTCTTTCTCCCTCTCTCTTTATCTCATACACTCGTTCCTTCTCCTTACCTATTACATTTTCCTTCTTCATCTCAACGTTTATCCCCCTCTCTTTCTCTCTTTCTCTCTCTCTTTCTCTCTCTCCCTCTCTCTCTTTATCTCATACACTCTTTCATTCTCCTTACGTATAAAATTCTTCTTCATCTCCACGTTTATGTCCCTCTCTCTTGCTTTCTCTCTTAAATGCATTTTTCTTTCTTTCTTTCTTTCTTTCTTTATTTATTTATTTTATTCATTCTCTCTTTCTTTTTCTTTCTTTCTTTCTTTCTTTATTTCTGATTTTTTCTTTATTCCTTCCTTTCTTTCTTTCATTCTCTCCTTATTGCTTTCTTTTTTTCTTCCTTTCTTCCTTTCTTCCTCTTTTCTTAGTTTTAAAATCTCATTCTCTCTCTTTTTTTTACCTCCATCTTGATCCCTATCTCCCCCTCTCACCCTCCCTCTCCCTCTCTCTCTCTCTTTCTCTCTCTCTCTCTCTCTCTCTCTCTCTCTCTCTCTCTATATATATATATATATATATATATATATATATCAAGCATTCATTCTCATCTCCAAATCTCTCTCTGCCTTTACTATTTCTTCACAGATTTCATTCATAAACCGGTCACTGTATTTCCGATTCTTTACTAAGCCTTCATTACTTATCTACAAACCTCTCTCTTTCTCTCCCCTTTTTCCTTCGTCTGTTAGGATTTCTTTCTTTATCCATCAAACTCCCCTTTTTCTCTTCTATGTATATCGTTCCTCTTTGTAAGACATTCACAGCAAGAACTCGTCTTCCTACTACAACGGAAACAGATTTTCCTTTCCCCCTCCATGTGCCTAGCGTCAGACGAAATTTCCACGAACAGAGCTCCTTTGCAAACGCTTAACACCTGTGGAACACATTCCATCGAGACTGCTTCCCCGCTGATTACAACTTGGTCGACTTCAAATCCAAAGTATTTGTCATGGACCGCCCCCCCCCCAAATCAAATGCAGTTCATACCATTGATTAATGTTAATACTTCTATAGTGTTCCTCATCTTTCGGTTGGCAATCATTCCCGTCTCTTTAACCTTTATCCTCGATTAGCTTTTAACCTTGATAAGTGGTGACCAGAGATTAATTCTCTACTAGGATTTCGTGTATTTCTGTAGACACTCGCAATTCTGCATGTTTAGTTGGGTGCAATGATGCATGCTACAAACGGCAGGTCTGCAATGGGAGAAATATTTGACACGGGGTTTGACCACCAAAAATTTGATTTCTCTATTTGGAAATATGAGTGTCTCTTTAAAAAATGGGTTCATGCTTGGAGATCAGAACTCTCAAAATCTTACAGAATTAATGTCCACCTCAGATAAGAGACACTCTGAGCAGTTTTTTTATGTTCATTGATTAACAGCTGATAAATCTCGAGTGGTATCGCGGTGTGATACAATTGATATATATATATATATATATATATATATATATATATATATATATATATATATATATATATATAAATAATCCAGGTAAGGTAAATATCCACAGGATAAAAAGCCAAAGAATTTCAACCGGGCTTGTAAAGAGTGCTCAATATCAAATGGAGCTTTTTATATATCTTTCCAAATATGACCTAAGGGAAGGATCAGATTATCATTCTTCCTGATGAGATCTCAGCTTTTAACAGATGTTGATCGATAACATCGACATGCCAGTGTCGCAGTCCAGCAAAACGACCAGAGAGGATCAGTCGGGTTTCTGTAGGTCTTAGAGAGAGTAAGAGAGAGAATGAGAGAGAGAGAGAGAGAGAGAGAGAGAGAGAGAGAGAGAGATGGGCCTTTGGGCTTTCAGCTGATGAACTGTTTGTGTTCGGTTTGGAAGATATGTTTGTCCTGATTTGAAGTATTTCGTTTAGTAGAGACACCAAGTATCATTGTAACATCACAAAATAAAACATCGTTACTTGCTTTAAACTTGAGCTGTGGTTTTGTTTCAGAGAAAAATCTTTTCGTTACAGCAGTGACCGACACCACATGATTGATCCCACGGCCACCAAATTCGGATGGGGACAACGAGCGGACGATCGCGGCCTGTGCAGTGAACGAGCACAAACGCAGGTTCACACTGGTTCATGTCTACTTCATATTTACTGTATATTTTTGAGACACGTCTTCGCATCTCTCTGAGTGGTTCCGTCCGTCAGTCTGTCACGCTTCTGTTTTAAATAGCAATGCCATCGTTTAATACGCAGATTGAAAGGATGCATCTATTTTTAAATGCGCCAAAGCATCTCTGTAACAGGCTCTGTCTGTCGTTAGTTCTGCAAGGCTTAAGCTTACAGTAGTATTCTTGTCGGTCTGTCACGCTTAAGTTCGAAATAGAATGTTCGTTGGGTTGTCACGCTTATGTTTGGAATCGTAAAACATTCACAACAAAAACTCGTCTAGCTGCAACCACTGTAAATAATTTTTATTTCTTCCTCTGTGTAACTGAAACTAACCAAAATTTCCATGTGAAAAGTTTCTTTCCAAGAACTACTTGTCTGTGGAACACAATACACTGGGGTTGCTTCCCTACAGGGTCGTTTTCTAATCCAATGTTAAAAAATTCTTGTTGAGCTACTCTCTTGGCCTTTTGGCTAAGATCAAAGTGTAGTATCTGTTCCGATGGATACTACACCCCATAAACGGAGCTTGATTTACGCCGGTCTATGGCTCGCTCCTGTGCAGTTCTAGGAGGTCAACCCTCCCAGGCTTTGCCTCCCCTATTTGGAGAGGAGTAAGTTTATTGCTTACTGCCTGAGGCGCCCCCACCGGGGAATGCCGACGGGGCTGCCCAGGCAATTTTTAATGGTCAGAGTGCTCACTTTCTCGGGCGCTGGCTTTTCAAACCCCATTTTCCCGACCTTACCTTGGGTCATATCTTACTTGTGGGAGTAAGATAAAATTGACCTTGTGCCTAACCTCCTGTAGAGGAGGTAAATAAATACTCTCTTAAATAATCCAATTCTGACCAGCTTCAACCATCGTCACCAATCCTCACGGTGTTGTTTCACCGTTCACCAAACAAACTCAGTAACCCTTATCCTCGAGTGTTCTTTGGGCCTTGATGACCGGTGACGCGTTAGTAAATGACAGTATTTAAATCTCTAAACGCATAGATTAAGCATATCTGTTTTTGTCCTTCTTTCTATGGCAATGTATAGTATCTATTAGGATACTGAACGTTTATCTAGACTAAGGCAATTTTTATTTTTTGTGCCAATCTAGAGAGCCCCTTTTAGGGAGCTGGATTTATCCACATTATTGTCTAACTCTTTTCTTTTGGGGAGGCAAGTAAATAGGAGACAACGGGCGCTTTGTATGATATAATGGGGTTTGAATTAAACTTACAGTAAACTACAAGTGAGTTTGATCCACACTTAGTGGCCTTGTTTATAGACTTCTGCCAAATACGATCTGTAAGACTTACTTCTCTTTATTTTAATGGTAGTGTAACTAGAACTCTTTCGTTTGTCCGCATCCTTTGCCCGATGATTTTATATCGTTGGATCTCAGGTTCGTTTCTGGTATGTTCACCTACCCCACTACCATAGACGCGATTACAGGCCGTGTGCAAAAACCCAGAATAAGTTTTCTTCGCCCTCTTCTCTCTTATTACCTCTGATTTCTACGCAAGCAAATGTTAGAATCTTGTCTAAAATGCATAATAGAGAGATAGCACCAGTGATGAAGAGGATAGAAAGAGAGAGAGAGAGAGAGAGAGAGAGAGAGAGAGAGAGAGAGAGAGAGAATGTGTTTGCGAGAGAGAGAGAGAGAGAGAGAAAGAGAGGGGGGGAAGAAAGGAAGATGAGAGAAGGGATCTTGAAAGTATATAATTACACGCCAACAGTAAAACAGCTAGACTAAAGAGTATGCAATAGCTTATCACCGCAAGGAACTATTTTCGTTTGCGGAATCTTTTGGGAATTGGGAAGACCGATGTTTGTGCCGGGAGGCAGTCAGTTCACCCGCCAGCCTGTTCACCGCGAAGGCTGACTCTAAAAAAGATAAGCACGATGTCCGAATTACTACACTTTCTTAAAAGACAACGATGACAATCACGTGTAAGTCGAGCTGAGGAGAGGAATCTTTTATGGCGAAAGTGGGAAGGTCGACTGATACGTGATCATAGTTTTAGTGGGTGGGGGAAGGAGAATTTAAACTGTAATGAAGGAAAATATCGCATTTAGAAATAATATAGTCTTACAGCTTTACCCAGCGGTAACAGATTTATATTTCGTTAGTGGTCGTCATTGGATATTGTTGAATAATTTCAATTTCTCAATTTTATACATAAACATGACAGGCACTATCGTACCAGTTTCGGTTGTCCGTGGCATGTATTAACCATCATACACTCGTGTCATGATCGAAAGCCCATGTTCTGGATCGTCTACTGATGTTAATTTATAAGGTTTTTTTAATCAAAAGAACAACCATAAAAGGGGAGACGGGATACTTGCGTGCACGTGCACGCGAGAGAAAAATACAGACAGATAGATAGACAGATAGCTGCATTGAGTGCCCTCCCCACTTGGGACGTCGTTCTTTACACGCCCTCTCTGCCTGAACTGTCGTCAGGAAGAGTCTTAATTATCTATGTCCGGAAGTATCTTAAACTTCCGTTGTGGAGTAACCGCTTACCCCTAGGTGTCACTCAAATTTTCCCATTCAAATAACGACTTACGTTATGCAACACTATTAATTGAAAATTTATAATGGTGTAACGTAGCAGCACCTTATTTATTTCCTGAGTTCCGAATATGAATGCATATGAAGCGCTATGCGTGACGTTGTTTCTTGTCACGTAGCCATTATCTTGCTTGGGGGGATTCGCTTGTAATTCACCAAGATACCATATTGCCAATAAAACTGAAGATCTGCATTTACTTGGTATCTTTCGGCAGTTGATCGCCAATCCGTTTTAACAGTATTTTCTCCAGCAGGTTATAACAAAAAGAATAATTGAAACGAAATGTATCACCACTTATCAAAGCCGAAAGCCGCTCGAGTGTAAAGATTACTGAGATGGAATGATTTATAGTATAAAAGGATTGAGAATAAATTCTAGGACGGAACAAGTTCAGATGCTTGTGAGGACTGTTTATAACAAGAATCTGTTTACATTGGATTTGAACAAGACGATGTTGTAATCTGTAGGGAAGCAGTCCCGAGGTAATGTGTTCCACATACGGGAAGCTCTTGCCAAGTTTATCTTAGTTAATTGTTATGGCTAATTCTCACACTCATTGCTCTATGTTCCGCGGGATTCTTTTACGAATGCTCACTGAAGGGAAACGAAGCATAGGACTTTCTTTATTATCAAAATCGATTAAGCTTCTCCCCAGTCTTCCGATAAGCTCGCCGTATTTATCAACATCTGATTATATTTTTACACATTTCCTTCTGAGCAATAAAATACACATGTTTATTTTAGTAATTCAGCTACTCACTTTTATAAATCACAACCTGTGAAAATGCTTCTGCCTTGAATTCCAGATGCTGCCAAATCACTCCCCAATACATAAACTACAATTCTAATTTTGCTTTAAAACTCTTTAGCCTTCAGCCTTGGATGAAAGTGTAGTATTTGCTCTGTCCTCGATCAGAGCAAGAAAAATCCTATCTAACTGGAGCAACTTTTATTTTTGTCCCATCAAGAGTGTCCCTTTTTGGAGAGCTAGATACTCCCCGCATAAAAAATCGACCTTGTGGGGAACTAAGCAAATAAGGACTTGTTATCGTGTAGAAAAATAATATTCCAGGTTTTAGTGGAAACAAGTAGTTTATATTTTATTTAAGATTTTCAATTTTTCACAAATATTTGAAAAAAGACTTGGAAAATTCTTTTAGACTTCCCTGCTTTCGGGCTCGGATCAAAGTATAATATTTGTTCTGTCTACGAAATCCAGGTACATGGTATTTGTATGTATGTATATGCGTATATGAGTATGTATATGTATGTAGGTGTAGTAATGAATCGTTTCAAATATCTTTGGAGAAATAACAAAGCCAACATTTTGCAAAATATATAGCAGATATTTGTGTTCGGATAAGCATTATTTTGGGCGCCGAATGATTGAGTTTTTTTCGCTTTTACAGCGGGCGTGATGATTTGATATGGTCCTGCATGATCATAATTGTAATGAAATTGGATAAAAGTAGCGATTAGATGATATTTATAATAAAATAATAAGTTTCATTTTACCCAAATTAACAAATTAAAATAAGTGTAAATGATAAACGTTATAACTAGATATTATTTGACATAAATTAAGCGACATTTAAAGATTTTCATATATATAAAATTAATCGAAAATAGGAGAGAAAATATAAAATAGCATAAGAATAATATATAAACACAGCTTAATTCAATAAATTATAATAGAAATTAATCGACGTAAATATTCATAATTCTCCTCATAAAATATATTTTTATAATTTTATATTTTATTAATACTTGACAATAAGAACATAGAGTGATTATGTGTATATGTGGGTGTAAGTGTGTATTCTGGTAGGCATATATGTGTGTGTGTAAGTGGGTTTATATATATATATATATGGGTGGATATATGATTACATGTGTATAATAGATTGTGTGTGTGCTTATGTTTAGATAATAGTTAGGTCGTTGATCATAATTTAAATAGATTCCCTTCTCCTCGCATTTAGACTAACTTAAAGTTTTTGACACGCGTATATTTTTATATCTTTCCCTTTTCTCTCTTTCGTTTTTGATTCTTCGGTCTTTCACTTTTCCAATCTGGCTTGATAATTCAGTAATTTACTTGCGGTGATTTGACCGAGTTTGAAAGGGTGGCTGGTCGTTCAAACTAAGTGTGTGTTTTACATATATATATGTATATGTGTATGCTTGTATATGATTGTGTGTGGGTGGTGATGTGTGTATGTATGTACATAGGATGTGTACGTATTTATGCTTGCCTATGTATGCGTGTGAGTGAGATTGTGTCAGAATTTACTTCAGGTTTGTTTCCTTCCACTCGCAATATACATTTATCGCTAGTCAGTAGGTGTCATGAAACAATGATGAGGGTTAATACTGATAATTTTTGACACGACCCGATTCCTTTGAAAAACATGACCCCCCTCCTCCTTCCCCTTCGGTGTCTGTAGTAAATTATGTAATTCCCCCTCCCAAGTTAGACTTAAGGATAAGAGATGCTTCAATTTCCCCCTCTCTCTAAATATGTATTGGATGGGTTGTTACCACCTCTCTCTACAATTATATTTGAATTGTTGAGTGTGAATTTAACTCTTTTCTTTCAGTTTCAAAATCGGAGCGGATGCTTGAAAAAACACAAGATTGAAATAAATTATTGCATCGATAATAATGTAATTTCGTGTTATTATACTTCATTTTATTCTTGCTCTGTTTATCACATTGGGCTCTCATACCCGGATCTCCTCCTGGAATTATTTCATTATAACACACACACATATATATATATATCTATATATATATATATATATATATATATATATATATATATATGTATTGTTATATATATTTTTATATATTTTCGAAGTGTAATTTTATTGTCTGTAGTGATGTCACTACGGTAATGGTCCTCTGAAGAGAAGAATTATCTTTGAAAACTCATGAGCTAAGGACGTTAAGATACTTTGCTGGAACTTTGAATTTTAATAAAATTTGATTGACATCTTATTTTATTATTTCATTTCATATTATAATATATATATATATATATATATATATATATATATATATATATATATATATATATATATATATATATATATATATATAAAATGGTCTACAGTAATCAATTCATGTTTCGTTGCGTCTTTACGAGACCACAATTCATACTGTATGAACATTTGGTTCCGGGTCGCACGGTAGCATCGAAACATCACTTTATTTTAAATTTTTATGTCAAGTAAATTCATAAAGCTTTACTTTGTGTTGAGCACTTTTGAAAACAATATTGGTTTTAAGTTCATTTTATCAATACAATATACATTTGATTATATATATTGCTCTATTCTGTATATTGAACATTGACTTCTCAAGATAAGATATATTTTAAAGATAACATTTCATTTTTATATTTATAATCTCTTTAATTATATATATATATATATATATATATATATATATATATATATATATATATATATATATATATAATATTTATAAATAAATATTAAATTATTTATAACCTATAGACGTTAGCGTTTCAATCTTGTTGCTCTCATCAGTGCAGGAAAGTAACAATTTCAGACGGTCGGGAGGCGCGACCCGGTTCACAGAGTCAACCTAGAATCTGCAAGCAGTTTCCCTATCCTCGCGGCTACCGGAAGCTGTCACGTGATTAAGGGAATTTAAGATGTATATATACCTAGAGGCGGGCACAGACAGAAGACTAATCGAGAGTGTTCGACGAACCTATTCGGTGGTAGTAGTTTATGGGTAGTCTAGTATATATATTTGACAATGGTTTCAAGAAAAGATGGCGCTCTTTAATCAAAAGAAATAACGACATATTTAACTAAAATTTAAATACTGTAAGATATTATTCTTGCAGTATTAAAATCATTATGGGCATTTAAATTTTCGTGAAATATGTCAGTATTTCTTTTGATTAGAGAGCGCCATCTTTTCTTGAAACCATTGTCGAAGAGGTTATGTTTGTATGTCTATGTGTTCAAAGCTTTGCATGCCAACTGCTGATCGGATCCTCATCAAGGAAACAGAAATAGACACCACACATCTCTCTCACTCTCTCTCCCCCTCTCTCTCTCTCTCTCTCTCTCTCTCTCTATATATATATATATATATATATATATATATAGTAAGTTATGAAAATATATTTATGGCAATTAAGCTACGCAGAGGCTCCCGCCTTTCATCCCCGGGAGCCTCTGTGTAGCTTAATTGCCATAAATATATTTTCATAGCTTACTACTTAACTCTACTTACGTATCGAGCACTGTTGAAGTAAATACTAAAAATTGATACATAAAAAATTATATCTCCTTATAAAATTTTATGTGCATACATGAAATAGATTTCCTCTCTATAACCGCTTTCACGGAAGGTTTTGTTGTAATATGGGGCAGCTTGTTGAAAAATCTCAATGTCTGTGTGTGTAATTTGTGTATGTGTGCGTGTGGTATTTGTGTGTTCTATACAGAAAGAAAGTGAAGGGAATTTGCATAAAGCCAAAATGAGTATTCTTATGTCAAATTTACCAGGGAAGACAATGGAAGAGTTTCCAAGTCTTTGAGTGCGCCTCAAACAGATTATGATTGCACAAGCCACATACAACTTCAAATATAATCTATTTTTATAAATTTACATCGTGTGTATAAAATTCTCTAATGAAAGACAATGGAAATGGTCCCGAATTTCTAAGTGCCCTCCTAATCTACGGAAAATATGAAGGAAGGAGAAACCTTCTTTTAAATGTTTAAATATATCTTATTTCATGAAATTTAAATCATATATTTAAAAATTCTACGGGGAAGACAATGGAAGTGGTCCAGAATCTCGACGTTACCCTCTATGTGCCGTATATTTACGTGTCCCCCACCTCTAAGTGACCATAAAGAAAGAAACTCTCTTAAAACTTCAAATACGTATATCCGATCTTAATGAAATTTTAACCACATGTAAAAGACACTAATTCAGGGAGTTTTCGAATATTCCATTTGTTCCGACTGTATAAAGGGGCGAAACAGGAGGAGGGGGAAGTAAAAACAAAGAAAATAATATGATGCTATGAGCATAGTGAATAAAGTACATAGTAGTAATCCTCATTCAATCCCGGGCAACGTCGGCCCTTCCTGTTAGTGCTATTTTCGACGACATAAGTATTAATTAAAAACAGCAACGTATGTGTGCGTTGTAAATATGGAAACCATTGCAATGCATAGTAAAACATATCTAACCACATGAAAGAAAAACAAGGTAGACTCTTAATTAAGTTTAGTGTCGCTATTTTCGACGACATAAATATTTACTTGGATCGTTGCATGAGAATCAATGGGGGGGGGGGGACTCCTGTGTACTCCGTTCTTAGTCTTCCTTTCTAATTCCTATATTTTTAAAGTAAAACTTCACATTTGTTGTTTATTGCTGCCTCGCGCGAATGCTGACCCTCTAACAAGAATCAATAACACCATTAGACTTCTAATAAAATTTTACTTCGTATAAATTGTGTTTGATCTTGCTATAGGTCTTTGGTTTTAATCTAGAGAGAGAAAGTCCAAAGCGACAGACAAATATACCACACATATAGTATATATATTTAAAATTAAATGACTTTGTCGCGGGCATTGTCAATTACACGACAAATAGACAAAATAAAAGTTCGAAATGCAAATGATCAAGATAAGACAAGCCGCGCATGCGTGGTCCCCCTCTGTATGTGACTCGATGTGGCGAGTGTAAAATGCAATAAATTTGAGCAATTTGGGGCATTTTTGATCCCCCTTTGACTCCCTGGGGGCGCGAACCAGAACTTTTCTGAGGTCAAGGATGCTCATTTTATATCCAGAACAATTGCCTCTACATTTTGGCCAAGTTTCAGAAAAATTGAATGGATGGATAAAACGTTATGGGAGAAAAGGGTCATTTTTTGCCATTTTGGGGGGTTTGACCCCCTGAGGGCGCGAACCAGATTTTTTTCAAGGTCAGCGATACTTATTTTCTATTAGGAACAATTGCCTCCACATTTTGGCCAAGTTTCAGAGAAATTGAATGGATGGATGACAAGTTATGGGGCAAAAAACTTTCATTTTTTGCCATTTCGGGGCCTTTTGACCCCTGGGGGGGCTAACCAGATATATTTTTCAAATTGTCAAGGATGCTCATTTTATATCCAGAACAAAGTTACAACTTCATGAAAAATTTCAGAGAAATTCAATGGATAGTTGCGGAGAAAAATCCGGACGGACGGACGGACATGCCTCAAAACATAAGTCCATCGATTTTATAAATCGGGGGATCAAAAAATAAATCACGATACTACGATGTTTATAATATAACGATACACGCATTTTAAATACGTGTATCGTTATATTCTAAACATCGAGTTACATTTGGCATGAAAATTTCTATGTGAGACAACTCTCTCTCTCTCTCTCTCTCTCTCTCTCTCTCTCTCTCTCTATCTATCTATCTATCGCTCTCTCGTGCTCGCTTTATATAAAAGGTTGTTGAGTAGTGAGCTGTATGTGCGAGTTAATCAACGATAGCAGTTTAACTGTGCAGCTAAATTGCTGACTTGTTTCCGTGCAAAACGGATATAAACAGGTTTTTTATTAAGTGAATGCTGCTGTTTGTTGTTCGTTCCATGTGACTGTTTGATGTGTGCGATGCTGATGCTTGTTGTATAATAGTGAGTTTCACACGCGTGGCGGATATAACAAATAGTATTTTGTCAAAGTAGATTTTAGCTAAGATCAATGCTGCGTGTTTTTGTAGGCGGGAAATATGTGAATTGTTTTGACGTACAGTAACAATGCATCGCTTACATCTGATCGCAATCTACTTAGTCGTTCGATTCTCTTCGGTTTTTATATATAACTAGCGGAACCCGTCGCCCGGCGTTGCACGGGAGAAATTAGTATATGTTGCATGACGTCGAATTAAAAAAAAACGGCCTATAGTTCTTTCTACACCCCACCCCCTATACCGTGTTGGCGAATGTTTTAAATGTTAAAAAAAAGAAAAAAGTGGCAGAGTTCTACGGGATCGAACGCTGAAACCGTCGATCAGTACACCACCGTTCTTACTCAAAGCGCCAAGGATTCGAGTTAAAAGTACATGTGAAAATTAGCTAATAACGCTATGGTTGTTTATTGACATGCGTGTTATGTTAACATTTAGATTCTGCGTACCAAATGGAAAGTTAAAAAATGACACGGTGTAGGTCATTTTTTGATGAAGTAAATTCATTTGGGCAATTTTTCTATAATATGCGTGTTTAAGGTGTATGATTTTGAAAATGTAAATGTATCCGGGTCTACCAGTATCTTGGTGCTTATTGAATTAAATAGGAAGTCGATTCGATGAAGAAATTTTATCCGCCATGGTGAATCATAAATGTTGCAGGAATTGTGTTCGTTAATTTCATTCGCTTAATTCCGGAATGAATATAAATGTAGAAGGTAGAATTAGATATAACGTAATCTGATATTCGCGAATAATCATCGGAGTGTAAGGGAGCGGTTGTTAAGTTTTTGCGTATTGCTTAATATTATGTAGTAAAATAATGGCAGACAAATACGAAATAACAATGGGTGTTTTGTGAAAATTATACTGTGTTTATTAGTTCCCGGTGTCGATGAGTGTAGTCACAGTACAGAATTGTTAGGGAGAAAAGTTTTTACTACCACCTTTATGGAGTTGGTATTTTGGAGAGTCGTGGCGGCCGGGCCGAATGTAATATTCAGTGTTAGTTTGGAAAGAAGAATAACAGATATACTAAAACACGCTCGAGTGAATAAGTGCAATGTAATTGTGAGTTAAGTAGTCTGTGATGCATGTGGTTATTTTCCTATACTCCGAGAAGGTACAGGGGAAAAAACGTCTCTACTTTATATATTAGAAGAAGAAGAAGATTATTTTCGCAAATTCTAGGAAAGTTGTACTTTCAAGCCTAACATGACGATTATCTAATTGCTGTGTAGGGGGTTTGGTTTGCACACGCACATTGCAATTTTTTGTTTATGTAGTCGAATTGATAACATCTCGAATGCAGTCCCGACAACATTAATGTCGAATGGTATAACAACTATATTGCATAATTATTGCAAGAGGATAAATGCCATTCAATGTGATAGCTTTTTTTTTTACAGTAATACGTTATCGCTTATCAATACCAGATTGTCACTCAAGGATAAGGGTTAATGAGATTGTCAGTTGGCGATGAACAACACCATGAGAGGATTGACTACGGTGGCTTAAATGGTCAGAATTTGATTATTTAAGTGGGAGGCTCGAGAAGAATTTGTTAATATTGGACTTAAAAACGACCATGTTGTACTCAGCTGGGAAGTAGCCCCGCGGTATTGTATTCCACAGAGGGGACATTTTTCGAAAGAAAACTTCATTGTAGTTCTGTTTCATTTTACGTACACAATGAAAAAGGGGAGTAGACAATATTTTGCTGTGATTGTTTTACGGGAAGGAACCAGAGATTTAAATTCAGTCGAACACATAGGACATAGCTTTTTCAGATTATTATAAACTTGTAAAGATAAAATACATTACATTGGTCATTTGAAATAATCTTATTGATTACTGTTACAAAATGGTGCCCGACGTCCTAGTGGATACTTTACGGGTTGTTTTATGGCAAGTCAACCACATTTGGATCATTTAATACAGAAAGACACTTGGATACAACTAGTTGAACACAAGTCCCTATTTTACTCATAGCAAAGTATAAATTATGAGTTCATGAATGTTGAAAACATATTATTTCGTAATAAAACATAATAATTCCGATATGATCAGAACCCGGTACAAGGTATTCCAAAGTATGCTACGGTATAAACATGAGCATTAACAGACATTTTGTTTATCATAAATCGTGATGTCTGGCACAATACAAAAGAAAGTTACATCTTTGATCTTGGCTGTTTTCATGTCGAAGTATTTTGCACAAAATGATAATCGATACCCAAATTTTATTGACTATAAACAACAACTTTCGTGTTTAGTCTTCGTGAAATCATCTTTCCTAGCGGGATACCGTGGAAATTTAATCACATGACTAGATACACTTATTAACAATTTACTCTCGTATGTCCGGGTACGCTAACAAGAAAACATATTCACAGTAATGCAATATGATCCACTATATATATATATATATATATATATATATATATATATATATATACTAGCTACCATATCGCAGAATGTTTTTTGGGTGTAGTGTTTAGATAGTATTTTATTATTATTATTATTATTATTATTATTATTATTATTATTATTATTATTATTATTATTATTATTATAAATAATTTTATTTGATATGCAAATTACCATATCGCACGGTAGTCTTAAGGGTAGTATATTATTATTATTATTTTGATTATAATTATTATTTATGTATATATAAGTAACATTTTAAGCTGAATTATTTCGACACTTGATTGAGGAAATGGTAGTTTGATCTGTACCATTGGAGAGCCATGCATATAACTGTCCTGTTTTTAAATCTCCGAAACAGTTACATGGTAAACAGCTGATGATCCCCGTGTTAATATTAGATGCTTACGTTAAGGTCTCCTGCTTTTGTTTCACTGTTAGATACTTAATCCCCCTTTTTATTTTATTTACTTACTATTATATATTTTATTTATTTATGAATTTTTCAACGAATGTTAAGTCTGCACTATTTTGGATTTAGTTAGTTTCTGTGGGAATTTAAACTGCATTTTCCTTTTTTTTTGTCTTTTTGTTTAAAATAACTCAAAGCTTCTTTAGACTATATATATATATATATATATATATATATATATATATATATATATATATATATATAAATAATGTTTAAGCTTCGTTAAGATGAGCACTTTCACATATATTAAATTGAACATTTAAATTTAGCCACGTTGTGAGGTTCTCTCTCCTTAGGAGATTGGAAAACTGTCTGAATCTCATTACTTGTGTTTACATTTAAAATACAAGACGCATCTCTCTCGCATTTCAAAACTTGATCGTCACGACGGCCTAACGGTAAAAATCCAAGAATCTTGGATCCGAGGTTCGAATCGTCCAACCGGCGATACGATTAAACGCCCACACATATGACCGCGATAAGTAGATTAGATTAGAAAACATTAATTATAGTTCACACGTCATTGAAGGCTGAAGAAGAGAATGGTTCTCGAAAATTCCATACAAAATATCACCAATAAAAAAAAAATTGAGATTTACCTTGCTTCTAAAATCGTCTAATACACTCAGCACGAAATAGTAAGTTATACGTTTATTTATTTTTTTGATTCATTATTGTTTTTTATTTATTTTACACCAGCTTGTGTGTTTCTAGTTTTCTGCTGACTGATTACATCCTTATATATATATATATATATATAGATTTCTTGAATGTGAGATGATATATATAAATATTTCCACAATCAGACAACGCCGCAGACCACAACCTATGAAAAGAAACAAACCGGAAGTCCTAGACTCGAGTTTCGCCCTCCTTTGGGCTCATCAGTAGAACACATCCGAACTCAGGATTCGAAACCCGAGTCACTTGCATGGTAAGCGAGTACTCTGCCACTGAGCTACCTCGCCACATACAAGAATGTCTATTAATTTACACAGATTAAGCAAACCGCGGCGATGACCGACTGTGGAATTTACCTACTCTTTTCAACAAGGGGTGTAGTCATCCAACTACTAAGAACCCAGGCCGATGTCTCACAAGTAGGATTTTATACTCGCTAGGACGATGTCATCCAACAAGCTAACCAAGCGAGCAAATAAATATTAGATTTCTTGAATGTGAGATGATATATATAAATATTTCCACAATCAGACTTGTGAGACATCGGCCTGGGTTCATAGTAGTTGGATGACTACACCCCTTGTTGAAAAGAGTAGGTAAATTCCACAGTCGGTCATAGCCGCGGTTCGCTTAATCTGTGTAAATTAATAGACATTCTTGTATGTGGCGAGGTAGCTCAGTAGCAGAGTACTCGCTTACCATGCAAGTGACTCGGGTTTCGAATCCTGAGTTCGGATGTGTTCTACTGATGAGCCCAAAGGAGGGCAAAACTCGAGTCTAGGACTTCCGGTTTGTTTCTTTTCATAGGTTGTGGTCTGCGGCGTTGTCTGATTGTGGAGATATATATATATATATATATATATATATATATATATATATATATATATATATATATATATATATATATGTGCTCTCTGCTTATCTCGGCATTGTTTCCAGTCGTCTTGTATTACTACTTGCCATTGGAACCAAGCAATGCCGGCTCAGGAGAGCGGTTGTTAAGGATTGTGCAACCCTTGCAATTACAAATTCACGCGCGGGCAGCCCCTGGTGGGGCACTCATACGTCGAAATCGACGGGAGAGTCCATCATATATATATATATATACGAAGCATTCTAAAAGTATCCGACCATAGGCTAGAAAACATATTTCAAATACGTAACGGGGTTCGGACCCTAATCCCCTTCAAAGCAGGCCTCTTGTGCTTGTGCACACTTTTCCCACCGATCCATCCACTGCCCGAAAACACTTCTTGTTCATCTACGCCGTCGCGTTAGATTCAGCAGGTGTTTGGAGAAGATACGATGTGTAACACAAATTAAGGAGTGGTTCAACCGATTCAAAAATGGCCGCACGTTCTGGCAGGCACCTGTTGCTGAGAGGGTGCGAAAAAAGAGTTAATGCGGAACCCGACGGCGGAGATGAACACCATTCCAAAAGTAGACTTCAAGAGATGTTTCCGGCAGTGGATGGATCGGTGAGCGCAATGTGTGCAAGCACGAGGGGCTTACTTTGAAGGGGATTAGGGTCCCAACCCCGTCACTTATTTGAAATTTTTTTTTTTTGGCGTAAGGTCAGGTATGTTTTAGACAGGCCTCGTATATATATTAAAAAGCTATTTTGCAAACAAATCTTAAACATTTTTTTCTAAAATATTTTCTGGCTTTGCGCAAATCTGTGAGAAAATCTCAGTCAAACGAAATTATTTCTTTGCAAAATTTTACTATTGATTTATTAAAATAGAAATATTTTTGAGTAATTTATTTTACTATGATAACTGCTTTTAATTGTTTTTTTTAATGGGGAGGGGGTTACTCACCCTTAAGTCTATTAATTTCATTAAAAGCAAAAAGAAATAGTTATAGTGTCCGTATATCTTAACTAAAATACTGAATATTATTTAAAAGGTACTTGGTGTGAAATAATTCTCTGGGATTACTCTAAAGCAGTTTTCACACCATATTACAAGTTGTGTCAACTCAGACGAGTTACAAGAAGTCACTCAGATTTCCAGTAATCTTCGCTTCTTTCGATAACTGTTGCAAATTACTTTGCGTTATCGCAACAGCCGTTTACCATTAATTTATCACTGTTAACAAGCGTTGGCTTTCTCTGGAATTTGACAGACTATAAACCTCTATAGGATTTCAGATAGCCCCCCCCCCATTTCTAGTGGAGACATGAACTGTACTCTCCCTCCTCGGACTTTCTATTCTCTCAGCCCCTTCACGACCATAATCGGTGGCTCTAAGCAATGCTGGTACAAGCGCGTTTATTTATTTATTTATTTATTTATTTATTTATGAGTCAGATTATGTGGATTTTCTTATCTATTCTGTTTGTTCTAATCCTCTTAGTTGCGTGGTATGATTTTATATGTTTATTGTTCTATTTCTTTTTATATATCAGCAGAGTAGAAAGTGGACTTGGGCTTTACTTTCGGCAGCCTCGTAACTCTCGCTCCCCTTTATTTAGTCCTTTAGTCCTCACATTCCATGAGCGATGTATCTGACAAAGGGGGGGGGGGTTATTGCTCTCTTCTGACTCATATCGTTGGGTAGTTTCTGACCTTGGAGTAGTATTTTTTAGCTCCTTACATAAAGTGGCTTCACGCCTTGTCTGAAGTGATTTCCATAAACAGAATTATGTAGCGTTATTTATTCTGTTTTAGAATACGTATGTTTGGTCGGCGTTATCTGAATATGTGAGTTGGTTTCCGCACTTGAGAAGTATTCCTTAATATTTCAGTATTGTGCTTCGTATGGTGTTAATACTTATTATTATTATTATTATTATTATTATATACTTACTAGGAAGTTTCACACGAGTTAATATCAGTGATCGCTCACTGGCAACAACAACTAGCGTTCCTTGGAGTCTAATTTCCAACACTATTCATTTTACTTTGATAACCGTTGCAAATCACTTTGCGTTATCACAGCAACCGTTTACCATTGATTTCTCGCTAATAACAGTCGTTGGTTTTCTCTAGAATTTCAGTGAAAATAAGACTCCCCAAAAGATCTAGTATTCCCCGTTCCTCCTCTGTGGTGGTCTGGGCGGTATTCTTCCTCCTCGGCCTTTCCTTTCTTTTTAACTTTTAACAACAATTCTCTGTAGTATAAACAGAGGTTAGTGCCACCATTTTTTTTTTAGAGGAGGGTAGGATTATGGCACTTCTGGCATTTTCAGTTTCCTTTGATTCGTAAAATATCATTTGTATATTTTTATTCTATTTCAAGTTTAATTTACCCATGGTTTGTCAACGCTTGTCAAGTCATGTTAGTTGGTTTCCGAACTTTTTAAAAATTTTATTTTTATTTTTTTTTATTATTATTATTATTATTATTATTATTATTATTATTATTATTATTATTATTATTATTATTATTATTATTATTATTATTATTATTATTATTATTATTATTATCGTCGTCGTCGTCGTCGTCGTCGTCGTCGTCGTCGTCGTTGTCGTCGTCGTCGTCGTCGTCGTCATCATCACCACCATCATCATCATCATCATCATCATCATCATCATCATCATCATCATCATCATCATCATCATCATCATCTTCTTCTTCTTCTTCTTCTTCTTCTTCTTCTTCACTAGAAGTTATCACACAGGTAATCGTCAGTGATTGCTCATCGACAACAACCGGTGGTGTTTCCTGGAGTCTGAGTGACAACAAGCCTTCCCAGATTTCCAGTACCTTCCACCTCTTTCCGATAACCACCGAAAATAACCTTGTGGTATCGCAACAGCCGCTTACCATTGATTTCTCGCTAGTAAGGGCCATTGGTCTTCTCTGGGATTTGAGTGGCAATAAGCTTCCCCAAGGTCCCAGCATTCTCCGAACTCTTCCAGTGGTTTGTGCTGTCCCTCCTCGGTTTTCTCGTCCTCCTTGACCGTCTACAAATATTTTGTGTGGTGTCAGTCTAGGCCGGTATGATATTTTTGTTGGGCGGCTTATGGTGTTTTTTTTTACAATTTCTGTTCATTAGTTCATTTTTGTGTGGTGTCAGCTGAGGCCAGTGTAATTTACTGGAGGGGGGGGGGAGCTTATGATGTGATGTTTCTTGCAGTTTCTATTCCTTGGTTCGTCATGTGGCGTTCTTCATGTGGTTTTGTTTTCTTCTTGTTGCAAATTCCATCTGACTCGTTACCCTTCGTAGCTTATGCGGATTGGTTTACGCATTCGAGGATTTTCCTTCGGATTGCAGCTGTTTTGATCATTGCCGTCCTTTGTATGGTTTCGATGGTATCTTTGATTCCAATTTCTCCCAGTCTTTTCTCCGGGTTTTTTTAGACTATTCCTAGTGCTCCTACGATTATTGGTATTATACTGACTTTTTTATGCTCCATATTCCTTTTAGTTCTCTGGTCAGTTTCGTGTATTTGCTTCGTTTTCTCGTCTCATTGATCTTTACTCTGTCGTCCATGTAGTTTTCCTTCCCACTTTTCTTTTCTTGTCTTTTTGTTTCTGGTTTCGGTGCTTCCCAAGTTGTTCGTTGGGACGGTGTATCTTGCTGTGGTGATTAGCCTTTCCGTGTTCTGAGTTATGTATTTCTCCAGCTTTTTTTTGAGTCTTCCACTCATCTTCTATACTTACCAGTCCTTTCCCCTTCGTTTCTTTTCACGTAGAGTCTGTCCGTATCGTCTTTTGGGTGTAATGCGTTGTGCATAGTCATTAATTTTCTAGTTCTCTGGTCAAGGTGCCTGAGTTCTACTTTAGTCCAGCCTATGAATGGTCCAGAGTATCTTACTAGTGATACTGCTCAGGTGTTTATTCCTATAACTAAATTCCTGCTATATAATTTCTAAGAGTTTTATTGTACTTCGTAAATATTCTTTTCCAATCTTCTCTTTCATTTCTGTAGATCGTATGGTGTCTGCTTCCAAAACTCCCAACTATTTGTAGCTTTCTTGTTCGCCTAGCACCCTCATCTCCTTTATTTTGGGGATTTCTAGTCCCTCTGTCGTCTCCAGTTTTTTCTCTTTTCATTTCTTGTAGTGCACATTTTTCCATTCCGAATTTAATTTGAATGTCGTGACTGAAGAATCTGGTTGTATTTATCAGCTTTTCCATTTTCTTTTTGCTTTTTGCAAATAGTTTCAGGCTGTCCATGTACATGAGGTGGTTTATTCTTGGTTCTGTGTCTGTAAACTTGTATCCAGCATCACATTTTCTGAGTATGTAGTTTAGCGGCATCATGGCTATTATAAATAGAAGTGGTGATAGGGAGTCTCTTTGGAAAATGACTCTCTGCATTTGTATTTCAATAAGGTGTTGTCCTGCAGCTGTCAGATCTAGTTTCCATGTTTCCATTGTTCTTTTAATTCCTAAGTTCTTGTGTTTTGTCTGTGTCCTTGTCATACCTGGAATTAGAGAGGTTTCTTACCTGTTATTGTCTGTGATCTTGTTTCTGACATTTAAGGAGCCAACATTCGCAGGATGTGAACCAGATCACCCATGTTGGCCATCGAGGGAGCGCTTGCCATCACGACACTCATATGTTTCTTCTGAGTTCCACGGCTTGTAACGCTATTATTTGGCATTACTCATATTTTGGTGTATGTGGTAACACTGGGCCCAGACTTTGTTTACCTGTTATCCTTTCAGAAAAATAGTGTTTATCTCTTATTTCCATGGGGAATACGATGCACTATCACACATACATGGAGGGACATTTACGACAATCAGGACAGTTACAAAAATATATACATATTATATATATATATATATATATATATATATATATATATATATTACCTAAATAATAGGCTCCTTCTAAAAAAATAGAAAAAAAGCGGTAAGTTCCCCTCCCATTTTTAGGAGACAAATTGAGACATGGGGTCACATTCGAGACATGGGGTCAGCATTCACATGTGCATAGAGTTAACTTTAAATTCAATCTACATCGACAATGACCAGCAGCGGTTAATTAATTTAGCTGAATCTTAGTCCCATATTAGCTTAAACAAAATATTTTAATAGATTTTTAACCTATATTGTTTTTGTTTCCCCATTGACATAATTTAAACTTTCCAACTAAATAAACCAAAACAAATCAATTTCCTTTGTCCTGAATTTTCGGTCCCACTTCTAAGACATTTCGAGATTAGTGGGGGGGGGGGCAACATTCAAACGTGCTTAAAGTTAAGTTTAAATCTAAACTACCTCTACAAGTGCTAGCAGCGATTAGTTAATTAATTAAGTTTAAATCAAGTGCGATTAGTTCATTAATTAATTAAGTTTAAATCAAGTGCGATTAGTTAATTAATTAAGTTAAGTTTAAATCAAGTGCGATTAGTTCATTAATTAATTAATTAAGTTAAGTTTAAATCAAGTGCGATTAGTTAATTAATTAAGTTAAGTTTAAATCAAGTGCGATTAATTAATTAATTAAGTTAAGTTTAAATCAAGTGCGATTAGTTAATTAATTAAGTTAAGTTTAAATCAAGTGCGATTAGTTAATTAATTAAGTTAAGTTTAAATCAAGTGCGATTAGTTAATTAATTAAGTTAAGTTTAAATCAAGTGCGATTAGTTAATTTGTTTGCATCTGAGTCCCATATTAGCTTAATTTAAAAAAAAGGATTTTTAACCAGTGTCGTTTTTAAATAATTTAAACTTTCCAACAAAATAAACCAAAACAAATAAAAATTCCTATATCCTCAATTTTCGGTCCCACTTCAAAAACCTTTCGAGACATTAATTCTCAAATTTGATTTACCAGAAAATTAAAAAAAACCTTAAAAATTACCATTGTCTTGAGGCATAGCCTTTACAAAAGTAGTGACATTCCATGATAAATGCCAGTATACTGAAATCATATGACCTTAATAGGGTTAAGATGAAAATTCATATACACTAAATGTACAAAAGCAAGCAAATTCCCAAATTTTTACACTTTTATTGTCATTAAGGGTATGACTACATATCAACCAAACCATTTCATTATCATATCACTACAGTATAAATATCGATGCATGAACGGATGAAGTGTGTGATGTGCGCTGAAGAAAAATTCCTACCAGTAAAATACATAGTCCTGTTGTGCTCGCATACCCTTAATGACAATAAAAGTGTAAACATTTGGGAATTTCCTTGCTTTTGTATATTTAGTGTATATGAATTTTCATTTTAACTCTATTAAGGGCATATGATTTCAGTATACTGGCATTTTTCATGGAATATAACTATACATGCATAAAGCCACACACACTGAACAGCTTCGTATTATCTAGAGTAGGTAATAAGAGAGTTTATTGGCTGTTAACTTCATTTCTTTAGCATTGATTATTTTTCTCAAATTTATTTGGATACGAAGTAAACAAAAAAATACAAGCAAGTTCAGACATATGCGTTGGTGAAACTTTTTTTGAGACCAGCATCAGAGCTAAGAAATGCGGTAGAAGAGAAGAAGAAAAAACGGTTTAAATAAACTAAAAAAATATAAGAATTCGGCTTTTAATTAAATAAACTAATGGAGTTTCAGATACGCAAGATACGCACCTGTGTGACGTAAGAAGGTAAGTATATAAATAAAATGAATAGAAAAAATGGAAATAGAAGAACGGAGAAGAATAAGAAAGAAAGAAATATAGGCGTAATGTTGAGTTAAATAAAATCTCTTATTACACGTTTTGGCTTTCTCAAAATAGGCTGAGTTAGATTCTATGTTACGTTAGTAAACAATAATGTACACATCATCACCCACTCTATAATAAAGAGCAATGTGTATTTATTTGTATATATATATATATATATATATAGAGAGAGAGAGAGAGAGAAAATAAATATGAAACTAAAAGTAAACTTTTAACAGAAAGAACCTATAGTGAAATGGTAAAAGCTCAATATACGAGATAGAGCAATTATAAAGATAGATGGACGAAGAGTGATAAACATGCACGAATGTCCAAATTTATATCAAACTGGACATTCCCAATATCTTTTTACACGAACATTTTCACCCATCATTTAAAAAAATATTTTTTCACATGTTGAATTTTGGCTTTTCTATAATTCCTCTGATGATAAGATCTCGATCTTTGAAAAGCCTTGGCTTAAGGAAAGAATAATAAACATAATTTTATTACAGAATATACCTTGCATTGAACAATCGAAGTTTGATATGAATTTGGACATTCGTGCATGTTTATCACTCTTCGTTCATCTATCTTTATATATATATATATATATATATATATATATATATATATATATATATACAAGTCTATCCCTTCTTGACAAGGTCCCAAAAAGAGTCACCAACTTAATAGGCCCCTCACTGTCAACCAAGCTTCAGTCCCTGTCCCATCGCCGCAATGTAGCATTCTTGTGCTTGTTTTACAAATACTTCAATGGATTATGCTCCGATGAATTGGCTGCTCTGGTGCCCCTTCGACGTAAGTACACTAGACCAACTCGACAATCGACTAAATCCCATCCATTCACTGTAAACGTCCCCAAATGCCGGATAGCTTTCTACTCAAATAGCTTCTTTCCTCGTGCTGTTGGCCTCTGGAAGTCCCTCCCTGTCCCCTGTTTCCCCGACAGTACTGACATACAGACATTTAAAACTAGTGTAAACAGACATCTCGCTGCGCAGATCCCAATTTCGGTTTAACCCCTCAACCTTCTCCCTTTTCTTTCTTCTCAGTAGCCCCTTAAGTCTACAGTGGCGGCCTGCCTTGTCTGGGGTGAACTATGTTAAAAAAATACAATTATATATATATATATATATATATATATATATATATATATATATATATATATATATATATATCGCTTTCGCATCTCAAGGCTAATTTCAAAAAGATTCAATAAACATGTCTCATGTCCCCTCCTCACCCTCACTCACGAGTATAAGCAATACATATAGCATTGGTTTTAAATTTTTATGTTTTTCTTTCTTTGGGAAATATGTTACGGTTTCTGTGTCCTCCTTCTTAAATGTTAAACTTTACAAAAAATTGGTAATGTTCTCATTCACCCTATTACCTAGAATACGTATTCCATAATTCATCATAATAAGTTCAGTAGTTTAGGATTTTATCAAGCCCATTAATATTATAGGTGTTCACGTGCGCGAACCGATAAAAATATATTACTTAACTTGACTATAAATTTGATGTAGAGCAATTCTTTTCTCTTAAATCTTTTGTATATAACTTATTTTTAAGGTATTATTTTTTTTTTGGGGGGGGGGGTTCGAGTTGGGGGGTCGTTCCTCTTAAATGGTAAAGTTTACAAAAATTAATGCACCCATGTTACTCAACGTGTCGCCGTAAATATACATTCAAAAAATTATAATGATCGGTTCATTAGTTTAGTTTTTTTTATAACTTAGTTCACCCCACACAAGGCAAGTTGACACTGTAAACGTAAGGGGCTACTGAGAATTAAGGTTAAAATCTAGGGGGTCATCTCATATTGGGAGCTGTGCAGCGAGATGTTTGTTCACATTAGTTTAAAATTTCTGCATGATTATAAAGATAAATGAAAGAAGAGGGATAAACATGTACGAATGACAAAAATATTTCAACTTCCATTGTTCAATGCAAGGTGTACTCGGTAAAAACCTGTTTATTATTCTTTCCTTAAGCCAAGGCTTTTCAAAGATTAAAATCTTATCATCAGAGGAATTACATAGATAGATAAGTTGGCAGTGGAAAAGCAAAAATTCAAAATTTGAAAAAATATTAAGTAATGGAGAGTGAGAGTGTGCGTCTAAAAAAATATGGGCTTTGAAAAGCCTTGGCTTAAGGAAAGAATAATAAACAGGTTTTTACCGAGTACACTTTGCATTGAACAATGGAAGTTGAAATAGATTTGTCATTCGTACATGTTTATCCCTCTTCTTTCATTTATCTTTATAATCATGCAGAAATTTTAAACTAATGTGAACAAACATCTCGCTGCACAGCTTCCAATTTTAGATGACCCCCTAGATTTTAACCATCTTCTTTCATTTATTTTATATATATATATATATATATATATATATATATATATATATATATATATATATATATATATTTATATAAATAATTATTTTAATAATAAATATTTAAATATCATCTACATACGTATACGTTTCATCTTTGCGGAATCATCAGTGTAGAGATAACCATTCGCACAATCCGAACCCCAGAACAAGAGTCACATTTAACTCCAATTCCGAGCGTGCTAATCAATAAGGTTATCATGAATGGCTACGGACAAGATGAGAAATAAACCCTATATATGTGTTAAGGGGGCGGACAGATATATTCGGCCGTCATAACAGTGTTTAACATGGAGGAACTTGCATGAAAAGCTTAGATTTGACGGCTTAAGAACTGAAATTTGTTGAATATTTATTATTAGTTGTCTAATAATTATTATTAACACTTGACAAAAATTGGAGGTATCTGAATGTTTACGAAGGGCTTTCTTTTATAACCTCGTAATTTAGGTTAATTATAAATAATAACTTATAGATAAATGGATGAACTATCAAGAGAAACGTTTAACAGATTTATTAAAACTGAACACAGAATGAATTAATGAGTCAATTCGCCGTTAGACGCGATTGATATATTCACAGTCTGACGCTGTGGTCTTTGTTTTCTTTCTCTCCGGGCAGACGACCCTTTTCCAAGGGCGATAACTCTTAACTCCCGAAATGGTTCAAGGGAGGTAATTCCGTTTTCGTTAGGTGTCCTAACACTTTCATTTGCCTGCCCCCTTTGTATAATCTTAAATTAAACTAAATATTGTTCACATTACCAACCCTTTCGCCTAACATGTATGTTACAAAATTCGTAATGATTATTTAATTAGTTTAGATGAGAATTCTATACATAGAAATATATGAATATATAGATACACCTTACTTAATATGAATTGATATATATATATATATATATATATATATATATATATATATATATATATATATATATATACAGACATATCAATTTTTAATAATATATCCACCTTCGTTTTATTATTAGGTTCCAGTAAAATCATATTTCAATCATTTATTTTGATAACACGAATATTTGAAAAAAGAATAATTGCAAAACGTATTTTTAAAATATTCATTGACCCTAAACAACATACTTGGGATCGACGTTCAAGTTTTTAAGTTCGATTAAACAACTTTTCAGTCGAGCGACTCTCAATACTTTCCTTTGTTCTTTGATTAGTTTTGAATGCATCAATATCTCACAAAATTAGAATGGATATCTTCTTCTTCTTTCGTTTGCTTCACAGCATCTCACTGTTAGATCACCAGTTCGGTTGAGAAAAGCCATGCTAATGTTTTGTTGTCTAGCGCAGCTATGCCGGCTTCGCCGTTGGGTGGTCGATGTTTAAGGCATGACTCGATGATGTGGTCTACTGTCTGTTCAGAGTAACCACAGTCGCAGACAGCCGAGTCCCTGAGTCTCCATCCTTTCATGGTCGCGGCGAAACGGCCGACACCTTTCCTGAGGCGGTTGAGCATTGTCCACTGCCGGCGATGGAGGTACATGCCTGGTAGGTTATCCGGGTCCTCCACAAATCCGTGCAACCTTGATTTATCTGCTGCCTCCCATTCCCCCGTCCAGCAACGTTTCAGCCAGATTCGTTTTGTGACGTCACCGAGTGTTGAAAGCAGGAGCTGGTGGACATGCTCCGAGAATGGGCGTCGTGACTTCAAGCGAGCTTGTGGAGGAGTCTCTGTAGCGAGCTTGTGGAGAAGGTGGTCCTCATCTTAGACCGCTTCCAGCGACTCCAGAATGGATATCTAATATAATAGTACGCATTTCACTTTCGTACCTTCGTTATCACCTTTCACACACATTTAAAATATGAGATCCGATAATCAGCAAAGATTTATCTGATGTCGCTAAGGTAAAAAAAATGAATTATTCCAAAAAAATGAATTATCCCAAAACCAAATCATGTCGTCCCGTCGACGAAAACAATACAATTTTAAATAAATACATTTAAAAATAACATTCATTCTATTTATTTAGCTGACAATTATTTTGACGGTGAGAAGACATTGAATATTTATTGTTTTTAAAATAATTAAATTGCTACAATTTTAAATACACAAAAATAAAAATGCGTTTATAGACAACTCCGTAGAAGGTTCTAGATTAAGCTGTTTCTTTGTGCGCATGTATTCGGTTGGTTAAGCTGTTTGTGAGTAGTAAAGTACTTCATTTGAGTTTCTATCCTCTGTGTGAGAACAACTCAGCAAGCTAGTTATATAATTTAGACAATAACTAAATGCCAATATCACCAAGAGTTCGAAGAAGATGTCGAAAACCCTTTTGTATGTATTCTTAAAGGAAATAAGTCGTAAAGGCTTTAATCTGTGGTGACCTTGGCGGACACTTCACGTCTCTACTAAATTAGATCAAATGCCCAGAAAACATTTCCCTTAACATTCCGTACTCATTTACAGAGAACATAAACGATGAAGACTTGTTTATAACTAACGGCACGTTGTGTATATTCCACAATGTGTTCTACATCAATCTGTTAATCAATTTGCTGTTAGTAATAATATTCCTTTTGAAATAATAAATGTCTCTCAATGTAAATAATATTGAAAAAAAACAACACTTTTTTTAACTTCCGTAAAATTAATTGTCATTGTCGGCTAAATATTTTTTAAATAAATAACACGATTATGTCTCTTCTTTTTTTATTTATTGTTACACCGGCTGTTCTAACAGAAGAGAAACTACACCGGTTCTCACTATAAATAGTGCGAGTAGATAATCACTAGGGAGAAAAAGGACAGTATTGTAACTGTCTAGCCGAGTGCCAGTCAGTTTCCTTACCTTTGTACCTTTTATGTTAATACACTTGTTATCTTAACCCAACCTCGACTTGACTTCTTTTTACTGTTGGATTACTTCACAACAATTATAATTGTAGCAATTTAATTTTGTGTAAACAATAAATATTCTCTATTTTCTTACCGTAAAATAATCAATAAAACGAATGCCACTTTTTGAGATGTATTTATTTAAAATGGTATTATTTTAGTCGATGGGACGACATAATTTGATTTTGGAACAATTCATTTTAAAATGGGTAAAGTCGTTTTTTCTTACCTTAGCGACATCAGATTAATCACCAATCGTGGGATCTCATTTTTTAAATGTGTGTGAATGGTGATAATGTAGTACAAACATCGTTAGATCACCGAATTTAAGCGACGTCGAGCCTGGCCAGTACTAAATGGATGACCATTTGGGAATACCAGGTGCTGTATGTGCCCTCAACGGCGGAGTAGTCTGTATGTCAGGCTGCGATGGCGGATGAAGGGTTGCAATCAGGCAGGGGGTTCAGTCGTCTCGGTCTCCGTGCCACTGAACATAAACTTGCCTGGCCAAGATGATGGGTCTGTTGTTTGGGCACCAACTTATCCATGTTAAAGAAATCCACGCACAGGCGTCTCCAGAGACACCAGTATCATCAGAAGTCGTGGGGACTCGCATACTCGATTCGAGTGACGGCCATGATGATTATTATATAGATAATTGATGAAAGAGAATGAAAATAGTAGAGCCTAGGCTACCGAATGATCCTTTCTTTGCTTCGCTGGCTTCACTATGCACCGCACAGCGCCTGCTCCAAATTGCGCCCCACCCTGTATATATGTATCCAAAAAGTTTTGTATGATTCTTTTGCAAATAACTTTAAAATTCATTTGACACGCCTTATTTTTAAGTATTTGTGATATTAACGAGTGCATGTGACCTTCGATAAACATCAATGCTTTTAATTTTTAATGTGTTTTTAAGGACAAAGTACATTTTAACTTGAAGGCGGAACAAACATGTCCCCAAAGTCTTATTATGTAACCAATAATTGGTTTATTTTACAGAAATGAATTACTGCATATTGTCTTGGGGGTCGCCCGTATGACATCATGGATGATAAGGCGACACTTTACTTTTATTTACAGTTCGGGTAAAATAGTTCAGAATAGCTGTTTATTATGTCAAATAATATGGGCAGTATTAAAACGTTTAAGAGTAATATTTACAATACACCCCCCCCACACACACACAGACTTAATCTAATATAATAATACATAATGTACCTTATTTTTTTATATACGGCACAATCACGTTGACACACCGGTTCCCCTTAGATCACCGAAGTTAAGCGACGTCGAGCCTGACCAGTACTAAATGGGTGACCATGGTGCTGTATGTGCTCTCTGCTTATCTTGAATTGCTTGCCATTGGAATCAAGCAGTGCCGACTCAGGAGAAGTGTTGTTAGGAATTGCGCAACCCTTGCTTCACAATTACACGCGCAGTCAGCCCCTCACAGGGGTATCCATAGTCTCTCTAGACTGAACGGAGGGCATTGCATTTGCCTTATTTTAATGTCACTATATATAAATAGCTGTTATTTTGTATGCAACACTAAGGGAAATAATTTAGTATATATTCAAGCGAAGGCACATATAATTATGAGTAAGCCAAATATTAGTATTGTTGTGTTTTTTTTTATTAATCTAAACAAGACCGTTACATGCTGGGGTTGCTTTCTTTTGAAATGATTACTTTTCTGCTAGTCGTCGGAGAGGGGGTACATACAAAATGACGATGAAGATTCTTCTTTTACAGTCTTTTCCACGACTGGATTGTCGTCATCTTATATATAAAGTAAAGTAAGATTTAACCTATTCCAATAACCGAAATAGGTTAATAAACAAACGTTACATAAAACTCTTTTTTGTCATTAATTTTCGCCATTTATTGGTTCGTGTTCTGAAAAAGAAATTATTATTTTCATTTTATTTTTAAAATTTAATATTTAATCCCACTTACTATTTTGTTTTTAATTATTCAAATTTACAGGAAAGAGGAGGGAAGTTTACCCTCATACTGGTGGTTCCTCTACTTTACTCATGTTCACCGTCTGCCAAATGTACCAAGACGCTTGATAAGCACATGTTCTTCCTGGCTTTGCTAGAATATTTCGCAAATTACGGAATATCTTAACTGAATATCTTATTTAAACTATAGCTAAAAACGACACATATGCAGTAATTATATTCGTATCAGTAATCGATAAATATAACAATTCTTTATTAAACATGACTTATTCCGAAATCGAATTTTCATCGAAAAAACTTTTTAAAAAATTACGTTTATAGCAATTTTGATCTTCTATATAAACGAAATAACTAACGGTACTAAATGTTTTAGCGTATTCGTGTACATATAAATTACTAATTGAAACTAACGTGGGAACTTTCGTGACGCCATATTGTATTCTTAAACTATTTTAACGTAAAGTATCATGTATGTAGTATGTGTTAAACTAAAGAGATTTCATATCTACACAAATTTATTTATTTTCTCACCATATTTTAACGTTAACAACAAAACTGTTTTCATCCGTTATCTGTTTACAGTATTCTTTGAGGATAACGTTGGCTTCAGTTAGTGTGACTTCCCACCCTCTGAAAACTTGTGCAGCAAATTCTTTTATTTTAAAACTTTTCCTCAAGCAAATTCTTTGAGAGAAAGAGAGATAGAGAGGGAGAGAGAGAGAGTGAGAGATAGAGAAAGTGAGAGGGAGAGATAGAGAACGAGAGAGAGAGAGCGATATATATATATATATATATATAGAGAGAGAGAGAGAGAAAGAGAGAGAGAGAGGGAAAGAGAGAGGAAGTGAGAGGGAGAGAGAGAGAGAGCGAGGGAGAGAGAACGAGAGAGAGCGAGGTATATATATAGAGAGAGAAAGAGAGAGAGATAGAGAGAGAGAGAGAAAGAGAGAGAGAAAGAGAGAGAGAGGAAGTGAGAGGGAGAGGGAGAGAGAGCGAAAGAGATAGAGAGAGAGCGACGTATATATATATAGAGAGAGGGGAAAGAGAGAGAGAAAGAGAGAGCGAGAGAGAGAGAAAGAGAGAGAGAAAGAGAGAGAGAAAGAAAGAGAGAAAGGGAGAGCGAAGGAGTGAGAGGGAGAGAGAGAGAGAGAGAGAGAAAAAGAGAGAGAAAGAAAAAGAGAAAATGAGAGAGAGAGGGAGGGAGAGGGAGAGAGAGAGAGAGAGAAAGAGAGATATATATAGAGAGAGAGACAGAAAGAGAGAGAGAGAGAGAGAGACAGAAAGAGAGAGAGTTTTGTATTTATTATCATCAGGTCGGTTTAATGTCTAGAAAATCCAACTCTCCGAAAAGGTCACATTGGATGGGAACAGATACTTCTCTAACCTCGTGTATATTCACAATAGGGGAGTCTCAGGCGAAAGGATATAAATCCATTCCCTAAAAAGGAAGAGTGATTTTCGATAGTATTCTCATTTATTAACCCACGATGTAAAAGTCAGACTGAAAATAGAGGAATGAGCCATGTTGGATTTATTGTTTTAATTGAGCAAAGGATGCAGAACGGCGCCGTTGAAAATTCATATACCTATAAAAGTTACTCCAGAATACTTATTATATTTTAACCATGTAGCGTAAAACCCTCCCCCACACTCGGAAATGCCAGGTAATTCTGCTATCCTACACACACGCACACACGCATATATATATATATATATATATATATATATATATATATATATATATATATATATATATATATATATAGTGTTTGTATGGTTGTTGGTTGATGTTATTTATCTACCTCCCACAAGGTAAGATGTGACACAAGGTCGGGAAAGTGGGATTAGATAAGCCAGCGCTCGAGAGGTGAGCACTCTGGCCATTTCAAAATTGCCTGGGCAGCCCCCGTCGGCATTCCCCGGTAGAGGCGCCTCAGACAGTAAGCAATAAACTTATTCCTCCCCAAAGAGGGGAGGCAAAGCGTGGGAGGGTGCACCTCCTAGAACTGCACAGGACCAGACAACCCCCAATAGACCGGCGTAAATCCAGACCCAAAGGCCCGGACGATACCGGTTTATTAGGCGGGGTTGTTGGTTGATAAACATTATCCCAATGAAGTTACGGTGTTTATAAGAGGGTGATTAATAACAATTATTCGGTATTGTTGTAGACAGTTTTATTTATACAACCATTTTCGGTTACATATGTGCATACATGTTTTAGCTACGACCTTATTGAAAGTTTAACTTCAACAGGCCGCAGAATAAAGATTCTGCTAGAAAAGATAAATTTATGGCAGAAAGAATAGAGTAAGGAACCTAATTTCAGCGTGTACATATACATACGCACACACAAGAACAACATTGTTACCGTCGGTTTCAAATCCGTCGGTTCCGTCCTGAACTTATGTAATACATATATAAATAAATATTACGCTCTTATGTAACAAAGTCTTTTGCCGGGGGGGGGGGGGGTCTTTGGAACGGGACGAAATGTGCATGCCGTTATCGCTAGTGAGCAATCATCGTTTTGACAAAAGTCACTGCTGGGGATTGTGACTTGATGATCCGCGTCGTGGAGACGTCCTTTGGAGGACTCTTATAGTCCTGGCACGGTACCAAGCTCCCAGGGTGGCAACGATAGGCATACCCACTTTATGAAGAGTTCCAATCATACCCGCCTGGGTATTTCGCCGGCTGTTGGCTGCTTTAATAGGCTGGCACCGGCTGTTTGAAGGTTTGTAATAATGAAACAAGCCACTTTTACTTTTAAATATGAAAATATCATTTTTATATTTCGAAAGGAAACATAATTACAACTCGAAGATTCGATAAAGTTCGGCCAGCGTGGCAAGCACGCATCTTCCCCGTTCAAGTTTTAAAAGTCGACTGTGTTATATCGCTCCGGACTGAGCGAGTAAAGTAAAAGGGGGGGAGGAGAGAAAAGAGAGAAGGCACAATATACAACACCTTGTTCGTGGTTTCGATAAATGTTTCGTTATGATTTAAGAACCCGTTCTGGCTTCCGAACACATCTCGAATGACAGGTGCTCTAATCTCTTGAACCCATCACATGCATCTGTCATTGAATTGGTTTAACACCTACCTTCAGTCCTCCAAAACACGACCGAGGCACAGGCGCATCCACACGCCCGAAGCGCAGAAAATTACTGTACCCGTCTCCAAGTTTGGCAAAAAGATTGCGAAATGCAACGGGGAGCGTCAGACCCCTAAAAGCGTTCACGCGTTATGCTACACTTATTTTTACATTTTTCTTCATAATCGAGCACTCTGTTGCGGGTTTCTTCGAGTGAGCTGACAAAAAAGATATATACACTAAACCCCCTCATATATATATATATATATATATATATATATATATATATATATATATATATATATATATATATATATATGGGAAAATGAAAAAGGAAAACCCCAAAAAATGGATGTTTTTTATGTGTACATCAACGTTTCGTCTTTATTTATAAGACTTCATCAGGATGATAATATAGAGAAAAAATGTCATGCAAGTACAGATACATGTAGGGTAGACATATTGGGAAGAAAAATAAAATGAAATAATGGCCACTACTGGATGGACGTCCGTACTTGTTGGAGAATAAAAATGAATGTTCTCCAACAAGTACGGACGTCCACCCAGTAGTGGCCATTATTTCATTTTATTTTTCCTTCCAATATGTCTACCCTACATGTATCTGTACTTGCATGACATTTTTTCTCTATATTATCATCCTGATGAAGTCTTATAAATAAAGACGAAACGTTGATGTACACATAAAAAACATCCATTTTTTTGGTTTTCCTTTTTCATTTTCCCATCACGTCGGATTACCTTCATCCTTCTCTTCCCATATATATATATATATATATAGTTTTGTTGTTTATTCTATCTTACGACATAAACATTTTTCTCACTTTGATTTTAATGACATTTTAACAATACAGGATTAGCCAAAATTATGTTAACACTAGTATAAAAGGAATCATTTATTTAGAGTTTATTAAACTATTATCACGATTAATGCACAAAATCAGCGATCAACAGTATAACTTTGAGCCGATACACGCGATCCTATTTTAAATCCTAACCAAAAGTCGCAGGGTATCAGAGCAGAAGACCATGGCGGCGTTTCCTTGATAGTTTTCTACAACCGATCCAGTTGATACGAACTTCTCATTGATGCGATAATGACTTGGTGAACGACTATCTGGAAATCGTTCGGCAAAATTCAGACGCACTGTTTTTTGCTGATCCAAATACTTTAATCAAGTTTTAAATTGTTTTTTGCTGATCCAAATACTTTAATCAAGCTTTAAATCTTCTGTGCTCCAATGCGACTCTGTCAGTTTTGACGGTATTATTTTTCTCTATATTAATAAACAATACATTATAATGCATTATAAATTGTTTTAACTATTTTAAAATTTGTACCATTTTCTAAGGATAACTAACATGGCGTCCATATGAAAAAAGTATTAGCCAATAAAACGCGTATAACGCCGGTACATACAAAAATGTTTCTTTTAAAATAAAATCCAGTATTTAATAAGTAACAGTGGGGTGCATCTGAGTGTGAGTATAAAAGCTTTTCCAACCTTCTCTAAATATGACTAATAAAAAATAACATATTTAACAGAATTACATATTAAAATATTACATCGATTGGAAATGCATTTTTCTTTTTTAGAACACAACCCAATATTTATCATAAATGATTTTTAATGTAGACTTGTAACAGAAAATTAAAAAAATTATTCAATTTTGATTCATCCTGTAGGTACATTACACAACATTAAATACCCTCAATTTGAATACTCCAATTTTAATACCCCTTAATAGAGGTTTAACTCAACAAAACTAAAACCATTCTAAGCCAATTACTTTAGGTGTATAAGCTCTATTTTTGTTCCATGATGGGCAAGACTGTTGGATTGTAAAGTCTTGGGCTAGATCACTAGTGCATAGTTAACCTCCTCGACAAGGTTGTGGTGGTCAAGCCTATGCATATCTTTTTCTTTCGCTTTCAAAGACACAGTCTCGCAAAGGGCATTTAAATTAATAAACTATGTTTGTCCTATCCAAAACCCTAATCGAGGGAGACAAATTATTAGTAATGATGAGGTTTGAGGTTTTGAATAATCAGTTTTATTTTTTTATTTTGGTCAATGGGGTTTACGTTTTTATTAATTACATTTTTAGTACCTGTTCATCTATTTAATAATTATTATCTAGCTGGTTTCGGTAGAATAATTTTATATATGTATTTAGTGGAGGATTACATTTTTTAATATTTTGGTAGGGATTATTTTTAAATTGCCGAATTTTTTAGTTGGGGAAGGCATTGTTTATTAGAGTTTGTTTATATTGTTAAGTTCGTTGTGAAAGAGAGTTGGGAAGGAAGAGATTAGTTTAGCTCGATATAATAGGTTTTTAATAATAGCTGTTTTGTATCGGAATGGCCATTTTCTTTGTACATTTTAACATTTAATAAGTGCATGTATATAAAGTTTTATGCATAAAATCCATACCTTAACTAATTAACCGATAATTATGAATTTTGGAACACAGCTCTTAAGGGTTACAGTAAGTAATGTGGGTTATATTTAGTTTAATTTAATTATGCAAAAGAGGACAAAGAGAAGTTGGAAGTCTTTCGTGAAAATTCAGATACCTTTGATTTGTGTGAAATTACAAGAAATATAAGACATTAATCAATAAATATTCCTCTAATTTCAGATTCTTTTGATTATTTTAAAAGGGGTTTTAGGGGACATAATATGGGCACAATATGCCATTTCAAAATTCAAATATTTCCGATTTGCATTGAATTTTATTCATAGTCATTAAATACAAATTTAACAAGATTTCGTAAATTTCAATTTCTTCTTTAAGCTTAAGCCTTATTTCAAAGATAATCTTGAGAATCAAAATCATAGGCTGGATTTTGATCAAAATTAAACACGGAACGGGTATTCTCGTAGTATATATATATATATATATATATATATATATATATATATATATATATATATATATATATATATATATATATATATATGTATGTATGTGTATATATACATATATATATATACATAAGTATATATACATACATATATATATATACATATATGTATATATATACATATATATATACATATATATACATATATATATATATATATATTTATATATGCGGTGGCATAGTTCAGTGTTAAAGATAGGACAATTGGCTAGGGAGCAGGGTATGGTTAGTATGTCTTTTAAATAGAACTACCCCTAACCCTGCTCCCTGGCTAATTATCCAATCCATAACACTGAATTATGCACCGCACTAATTGTGTATACAACTTACAGTGTACCAAGTTTTATCAAGTCTATATAGGAAGGACTACAAGACCGTTACACCTACGCATCAAGTAACACATGAACGCACGTATATCTTCTTTCTACAAACACACCACCCTATGCAATACTACTCAGCGCGACATCCGCGTCTCTATCCTTGCCTCTATCATAAATATTGGAGACCTAAGAATAACGGAATCGATCCTTAATCCAGATTAAACCCTTCGCTCAACCAACGTCACGAGTTCTACTCACCCTTCATTTTATAATCTACCCTTTCACCAACTGACCAACCCTCATGTTTATTTATGTAATCCAATTTCACTCTCCCCTTCAATTTGTTGCTGCTTTGGGCCATTCCCTACTACTACCACACACCCTCCTACTAAAAACATCAATAAGATAGATGTCCTACACCTACTCACCCACACACACCATTTACGTATTTTGTATTTTTACACCTAATTATGATCCACTTCACTTTCTTACCTGTTTTTCAATGCGACTTCTTCAATTTAATATCTACTCTCCGTATTTCCGCCGTCACAGGAGGATTAAACGACCCCTAACAGTTAGGACACTCTCCTTTATTTTTGTAAGTATTTTATTTTAGTCCTATTGTCTGATTACAGTAATTCCTCTTCATTCCTTGTAATAATCATGTAGTCCCCCAAACTAAATATTTATTCAATATACCCTCTGTAACGGGAGGAGTAAACCACCCCTAACAACGAAAACCCCCAATTTAATTTTCCCATCACAGTAATTACCCCATTTTATGTATTAACTAATTAATTAATCAATTTACTCCCATATACCCACTTCTAAATACATAAAATTAAATAAGAATAAATGATAATAAACTAAAATAAATTAAAATGATAATAAAAAACTATTTAAAAAATGTATATATATATGTATATCTATATATGTGTGTATATATATATGTATATGTATATGTATATGTATATGTATATGTATATGTATATATGTATATATCTAATATTGGACAAAACATTAAAATTCTAAATTAAATATAAATTGCCTTAAGTGTGTTCTCTGTGAGGTATAATAATGCGCAGACTTTTATCGATAGAATCTATGAATTAATTCTCAGATAAGATCTAATTAAGTCTAAGTCCAATTATCTCCCCTTTATTGTTTTACGGTTAAAACTGAAATTAAATTAGATTCATCGAGGCCCAGTAAAATGTCGATGTAGGCTATGAATGCCTATAATTAATAACAAATTTCATTAATTCGTTAAGTGAATTTAAGAAAACCCACAATTAATATTATTTTATTAATTAAAAAATATAAATAAGATTTTATGTAAAAAAACAATAAAACACATAAACAAATAAAAAAAATAAAATGATATTATTGAAACAAACAGTTGATTACTGACTATATAATATCCAGTTAATTAATTTAATATTACACACTTATTTTGAACAGCATATCTATATGTAGGATGTAATTCAAAGATTTTTGTTGTAATTTATTGGTTTATTATTTACTGCAGCGTCTCTATATCTGCGAGACTGACTTGTTTCCAATTTTACTTTATGGCATCCATCTTAGTGAATTCCGCACAGCCGGACTTTTCTTTTGTGTCCATTTTGACAAGAAAAAGATTTCCCAAAATATCAAATGATTTATAATCATCATCCGGACATCGCACACAGCTAACACAATACTTGCTGTTTATGTAAGATTTAAAACAAAAAATAAATAGATAGTTCTAAGTCATCTCCTCCAAATGTTTATTTTGTTCTTTCCAGATTCTCATCATCCTTCTTAATACATTTATTACACTTCCCAGCAATGCTTCAAGCAAACTACCATTATATATATATAGAAAGAAAGATGTAGATAAAAAATTGCATGAAATTACATAAAATTACATAAAGTTACATAAAATTAATACAAATTTTATTACATCGAAAGTTCAGATGCAAGGAGTTACATTAATTCTTAAACCATGTTTTTTCAAAGGTATGCAATTTTTTATCTTCATCTTTCCTTCTTTTAAAATTGATTGCTGTACTCAACATATTGAGCTTTACTGTATCGCGATAGATCACTTTACGATACTTCAATTATCGTTAATTCTATTATCATTAGTATATATATACACACACATATATATATATATATATATATATATATATATATATATATATATATATATATATACATTGGTCTTTATTATAAGGTGAAGAATATTTTTAAACGGGAATGTTCTCAGCTAAAAAGTTACTGAGCAAGTATAATTAGAAAATTAAAACCCAATTAACTGACTTATCTGCAGACTCTTAACCAAAAATGTTTGTTTAAGGTATATTTATTTACTTACCTGTAGATTGGCACCAGGCTCCATCTTGTGATGGAAAACGTTTGAAGCCAATTTCTGTTCCTTTCGCAAAGAAACCCGATTTCTTTTGAATTATTATCTTTAGAAATATACCTATAAAGTCAAAGGAAATGAAATCAATTTAAGAAGGCATCCGATTCCATCCCACAGAGGGAACACAAACTTTCCTTCTCAGTGGTAACCTCGGTTGGGAATTTCACCAGCCATCAATCTGACTTTTTAACTCTACATGAACCGCGTTGGCCGGAAGCGTTTCGACTTTCATTTTTCTTTCGTTTTATTTAAAACTATGGCGTTTTTTAATGAAACTATGTGTTTGGGAAAGTTACATTTTTATTATTATGTCATCATTTGGTCAGTAGGGTATTAATTGAACCAAATTGTTATAAAACTATAAGTAATTTTGTGAAGGTTTCTTTTTATTTGAAGAAAGAGTGAGATTAGTTATTTTTCTTTTCTTTCCAGATACAATTATTTTGTTGCTATGTATTTATCTTTGACTCTATACATATTTACATATCTTCCCTCTCTAAATGAACCCTAACCACTATATATATTTCTCATAATTTATAGACTTTCTCGTCTTTTGTCATTTTTTGCATTTTTTATAACAGTTGGGCGAAACGTTGTGCTTTTTAGGTCTTCCGCTTATTCCATTTTAATTTCATATATATATATATATATATATATATATATATATATATATATATATATATATATATAGAGAGAGAGAGAGAGAGAGAGAGAGAGAGAGAAAGAGAGAGAGATAGAAGAAAAAAGAGTGATAAATATGCGACGATTGTCCAAAGTTATTTCAAATTTCAATTGTTCAATGCAAGGTGTATTCAGTAATAAACTAGTGTTTATTATTCTTTCCTTAAGCCAAGGCTTTTCAAAGATCGAAATCTTATCATCAGAGGAGAAATACAGATGGATAAGTTGGCTTTCGAAAAAACCAAAGTTCAAATATTTTAAAAATATGAAAATTATTATTAAAGGAATTTTTGTTAAAAAAACGCAGTGAATGAAAAGAAAAATTCCGTGAAAAATATATGCAGATTGTCCGGGTGGTAAATTTCCGTTGAAAAGAAGTCAAATGAATTGTAGAATGTGAAGAAACACTCTTTGCGTGAGAGCAGTGTGGAGAAAGTGCTCAAAATATAGGTGAGTCCAGACGCACTTAAAGGGGATTGAAAAGGGAGAAATTGGCAATTTTTAAATACTTCCATATATATATAAGTTGGCTGTACGTGTGTTATAAAATTATAGAAGTGAATATCATCCAAAACATTCAATACATGAGGATTTTCTAAGAATTTTTAAACCACCGGTGACTTCCCAATTAATAGTTTAAATGCCCCCAAATTCCTTTCAAATTTATATGGGTTGTAACCCATAATGTTTTCTTACTATTAACAAAAGATTAAAATACATCCCTTGTTTACGAAGATATCGAAATGTATTCTGGTTGATTTAATTTTAAATATATTTTTAAAGTTATCATATTTTATATATTAAATTTAAAATAATAATAATAATGTGTAAGTCATGTATAAACGAAACACACACACATACACAGACACGAGAAGTGGTCACACAATTTTATTAATATAGAGCTTAGATTAAATATTAGTCTACGTTTGATAAGGGACTGTAATAATTATCATTGGAATGGCACCTGTGTTTTATATCTTTTTAGCGTATATTAAATATTTTATTTTATAATTTACGACGTAACATTTTTTTTATTTGTATTGAGATGTAGATCAACTGCCGAAAAATACCAAGTAAGTCCAGATTTCTAGTCTCTTTTGATACAAGTTACAAGCGAATCCCCTCAACAAAGATTATGGCGACGTGACGCATAACAATAAGAAACAACGACACGCATGAATAGATTACAGACGTTCATATGTGGAACTCCCTTATGAAGGATGTACGTTACGTTATAGACTTATGCGGGAAATAAATAAGGGGCAACGATACGTATGTATATTTTGTGTCCGTAACGAATAAATAATGGGAGTTACATTGCACCTTGAATAAGTGCAACATACCCTATAATACTTAAAAGCAATCACACCCTGATAATGTATGAAAATCAGTTTGTTTTGGTTTTACTGTTTTATAGTATATTAAACCCTTGCCCTTTGTTATATTATTTAATGCTGAAGCACAATACATTTTTATAAACGACTCATCTTATACGATTAAGTGAACACAAATTGCTATTTTACGCCCCCGACAAAAAATTCGTTGAAAGAAATTTCGTTCATCGAAATTTGTTTTGATGTTAGGCAAGGAAGACATGAACAAACTTTTCATTGGTTGTAGGAAGACAGGTTCTTGCTGTGAAAGTTTTACTTAATTTATAAATTTCTTGCACTATTTGGAGAATTATGTACAAAAGTGGGTTGGAAATGATATAACTCGTTAACTCATTCATGTATAAATGTATTTACTTTTATTTACACATGTAAAATAATCAAATAAATAGAAATAAATTAATACACTCACTAATAGATATGATACCCCTTTTTTCCTTATACCAAAACTTGGTAGCTTTAATCAAAATTTGCATTTCAAAATAGTAAAAATCTCCACGCCTTTACATACATATAAAAATTATGATCATAATTATATTAATGGTATTTGGTTTATTAGTAATACACTAACAATAAAACAAACGGGAATAAATAAACACATTCACACATAATTCAAAGCACTATGAATATTATATCCTCACGTTTTTACTTATATCCCCATATTACATACACACACGTGTATAATCATAAATACGTCTAAATAATTATGGATCAATTAATAACACACAAATAGTGAACAAATAAATATTAATAAACACATTTATACATAAATGAATTAAACAGCTATATTATTTCCAACCCACTTTTATACATACTCCCACATATTGCAAGCAATTTATTAATTATTTAATGAAACAAAAATAGAGTAATCAAATAAATAGAAATAAATTAATACACACTTTTTGAATAATTAAACTAATAGGTATGATATCCCTCTCTCTTTATGCCTAAATGCTTTTATACATATTCCCACATACTACAGGAAACTTACTAATTAGTTAAGAGACACAAAAAATAATTAAATAGATAGGATTAAATTAATACACTATTTTGAATATTTAAACTAATGAATATGATACCCCTCCCCTCTCTATGACACAACTTTCATTTTCAACCATATTCTGCGTTTCAAAATCAGCCCCAAATTCTCCGCATCTCTACTCTCTTATTATATTTTTATTCTCCTTTTCCCCTTTCTCTTTTTCTTCTTCTTTTCTTTTTCTTGTTTTATTCTTTGCGCCCCTCTCAGTTTAGAATGAACGGCTGACTCATACTTCCACACACCCCGTCCTCCATACCTACTACAGTCATGCTTGGCTATAACATATTTTGACCCCGGTTATCTTCCTAGCTAAAATAGCCATAAACTGACAAATGCAACCCGTCAATCCCATTCATCTCCCATCCTTTGAAGGAGACTGGCCACTGCTGATAACACTACTACCAAAATCATGTTTTTCATTCTCATCAACAGCCATGCCGAAGTCTGCACACTTTCTGACATATCAAAAGTAATATTCTGTATGATTTTTCTACATTGCTTTCTTCATCCTGAGGAAGTCTTTCAATAAAGACGAAACGTTGATGAATACATTAATCACATAGTGTTTGGCTTTCCTTTTTTCATTTTACATTACGTCAGATCACTTTATCCCCACCTTTCTTCATATATATGTATGAATTCGAGGAATAAATTGGCAAATCAGATTAATAACTTAACAACATTTTAAAGGTGGACTGTGATGAATGGTAAAAAAATGAATGAATACTGCATTTTGGGGAACTATACGATGAAATATTTAACAGAATTTGATCTTTATATACATTTTGTGTTGTAAATGTATGTATTCTGTGCAATGATTTAAAAAAACAATTATTTGAGAAGATAGTTAAACATGCAACTGCCTAAAGACAAAAGTGGTGGTACCAGCATTGGGTGGTACAACACAAAATGGTCGGTAATTGTCAAGAAAGCTGGACAGACCGAGGATGGTAGAGCACTATCAAAAGCCCTGCTGGAAGGGCATGGAGAGTACTGGAATTTTGGAGACGTTTATTGACACTTAAATCCGAGAGAAAGTCAGCGGTTGTTATCAGCGAGACATCAATGGTAAATAACTGGTTCGCATGATGATTGCTACATTTATCAAAATAGGTAGAGAGTACAAGAACATTTGGAGAGATTTGTCACTCAGATTTCAGGGAGTACAACTTGTTATTGTCAGTGAGCAATTACTGATTATGACTTGTGCGAAAAATATTGAGGAGTAAATAATAATAATAATAATAATAATAATAATAATAATTATTATTATTATTATTATTATTATTATTATTATTATTATTATTATTATTATTATTATTATTATTATTATTTTTTTTATTATTTTTATTATTTTTCTTATTATTCTTATTTTTTTATTTTTTTTATTTTGAGCCCCAAAAGCTGAAACTGCCACAATTCCATAGACTCCCAAGACACACGCATACGCCGGTGGTGGCACTAGTCTTGGTGTGTACAAGGCAAAGTAGCTATGACTGTTCAAGGACAGATCGAAGAAGGAACGCACCAACCAGACCTTCACAGGATGAGTGCGGTGAGTACAGGAACTTTAAGGAGACTTATTGTGACTCAAATTCAAGAGAACACTCACGGTGGATGCTAGCGAGAAATTTATCGTAAACGTGTGTATCGATTACGCAAAATAATCTGCAACGTAAGTTATCGTAAGAGGTGGGGAGTGCTGGGAATATGGCCACACTCGAGGGAACACCGTTGGTTATTGTCAGTAAACAATCATTGATAATGACTTGTGTGAAAACTCTTAGAAAATAATAATAACTCGGCTGATACCTCACAAAATAATCGTGAAGGGTCAATGAGGATGAGAAGACAAAGGAGAAAGAGCACCACCATACCTCACTGGAAGAGTTTGGAAATTACTGCAGCCTTAGAAAAGCTTATTGCCACTTGAATCACAGAGGAGACCAATGGTCGTTGGCAGCGAGAAATCAATGATAAGCGACTGTTGCGATACCGCAAATTAATTTGCAATGATTATCGAAAAGAGGTGGAGTGTATTTGAAATCTGGGGAGGCTTGTTATCATTCAGATTCCAGGGAACACCACCGGTTGTTGTCGATGAGCAATCACTGACGATGGCTTGTGTGATAACTCCTAGTGAGTACAAACACTACTACTACTACTACTACTACTACTACTACTACTACTACTACTACTAATAATAATAATAATAATAATAATAATAATTATTATTATTATTAGTAGTAGTAGTAGTATTATTATCAAATATATCACATGATGCTAGGACACAAATGTAATTAGATTTATTATTTTAGGAAATAGTGTGTTGGTCCATGCATAACAATACATTATTTGATGGAGGCTATTTTTTGCATCTTACTTTAACTTGCTTGTTTCATATGTTTATTATGTGTCGGGTTTTTGTAACCATATATGCCACAACATACTACTTATCCTTGAAAAAAAGACCTTAATTAGCCGGGTTTCTACTGGCTAATACACACGATTAGAATTTGTAACGAAGTCCTACTAACAGAAAGTTTCAAGAATGAAATAAAACACTTAAAATTCACGTCCTCAGAATTGTAGAAGACAGAGCCTTCTTCTTCTTCTTCTTCTTCTTCTTCTTCTTCTTCTTCTTCTTCTTCTTCGCCAGTGTCATCTTTGGTACTACCAGATCAGGCTGTCTGAAAATACCAACTCCATGACCTAAAGTGTACCAAACATTAATGTTATTGTTTTTTTTCTTCTCTTTGCAAAACTCAATCATGTTCTGCAAAGGTAAAAAAAAAACCCAACAATTTTCCTCTACAAAATAACCAAACGAAACACCATAAATAAATATTTGAAAATGTAAAGAACTTGAAGCATAAACACTTTTAGCAAAATAACCGGATTCGGCATTAAATAACTCGAAAAGGTTGATATGCCGTAAAAAGAAACAACCAAACAACCATCATTGCCTCCATCGTCTGAGTTTGATTTTAGCCTTCAGCCAAAACGTAGTGCTTCACACTGACGAAATTGCCAACAACATATACACAAATGCTTGCGTGTTTAGTGAAGATAAGCTCAATTACGCCCAGCGTTCTACTCTTTCTGACTTAACATGGCGGACAACGGCGAGAAAATTTTCCTAATTCGTACGAAACTCTTACAAGAAAATAGTGTCAATTAAGTAATAAATGGCTTCTAAAATTTTCAGTCTACTTTTTCAAATGCTATTATAATGTTTTTTTTTTTACTATTAACGTCAAAAAATTATCTCATATTTGTGACATTATTGCGCTTTGGTAAAAAGTCAATAGAGGGTTCGTATTAAGCCCAGGAATACTTTTTAATATGGCTAATATTTCCCACTTCACGAATTACTGAGCCTTGTTGCATCCACGAACGAACCCTCTATTGGACTTTGTACGCTCTGGATTTTATCTATTTTGGCCGTACCTGAAGACGGTGGTTTCTGGAGTTTAACTTTAAAACCTCTCAATTTATTTCTCGTCTCTTCTAACGGCCTACCTACAAACCACTTTCTCCGCTGGACTTTTTGACACTGGATTTTTTTACAATCGGACACTTGCTTGCATTCGGGCAGCTTTTTGCCTTGTTTTTTCCCCACAATCTTTGTTTTACTTTTTCAAATTTTAAATCTTGGCTTTTCGCCAACTTATCTATCCCAGCCATTTCCTCTGATGATAAGATTTTGATCTTTGAAAAGCCTGGCTTAAGAAAAAAATAATTAAATAAATTGCTTTTTTGCGGAATATACCTTGCATTGAGCAACTGAAGTAAAAAAAGATCTGCCTCCTTCGCGTTTCTAATTCCTTTTCACCCTTCTATCTATCTATCTATCTATCTATCTATCTATCTATCTATCTATCTATCTATCTCTCTCTCTCTCTCTCTCTCTCTCTCTCTCTCTCTCTCTCTATATATATATATATATATATATATATATATATATATATATATATATATATATATATATATATATCGAGGCAGCATTTTTTCCTTAAGACACGTATTATTAAAAATAACCTACAATTTTTTTCTGGTTATTTTAGTATTGATCCCTTCAACTTTCCGGATTAAAATCTTAATCTCGGAAGAAAATTGGCTTCTCGTAGACAATACTAAAATCCTAGAACATAATACTAATACACAAAAACTCCACATACTAGAAGCTTTACTCATTAAAACAAAAAAAAAACTGCTATTAACAAGATTAATGTTAACACTAGTACTAATATACTTAAATGCTTATAATACCTAATAAATATAGTTTCATATTTAAATTTTCCCGCCATAATTAATTATAAATCTCACTTCAGGTCTTTACCTGTTTTTCATTATTCCACTGACGATGGACCCAGACGGGTCAGAAAGTATTCTGGACCAACATGTACATTACGGCAGTTTCATCAGTCAATTTTCTTCCGAGATTAAGATTTTTATCCGGAAAATTGAAGGGATCAATACTAAAATAACCAGACAAAAATTGTCGGTTATTTTTAATAATATATATATATATATATATATATATATATATATATATATATATATATATATGCACACTGAAGATTGCGTTAGTATGAACCATCGATGTCTGTAGGTAACAATAATTAATATTCATTTAAAAAATATATTATTGGCCCCTTTACAAGGATTGGTGCACTCTGAGAGAATTTAATAACGAGCAGTAATATTACGGCTTAAAAGCGAGATTTAAACACCGTTTGTTGTTGTCGAATCACTGTCCTCTGTTCGCTGTACCGCCCGCTGATTTGACGTTTATAGAATTCAATCTGTCCTAATTTCCATGCTAGTTGACGGCGGCCGAGGGGTAAGAAACTCGACTACGAATCAGTGGCGCTTTGTAATCCGAGTTCGAGTACTCCGACCTACGTGAATTAACATCCCTACACTGAAGATTGCGTTAGCATGAAATATCGATGCCTGTAAGTAACAATAATGAGTATTTACTTTTAATAAATATATATATATATATATATATATATATATAAATATAATCTAGGTAAAACATCCACAGGGTAGTAATCCAAATAATTTCAACCGGGTTTATAAAAAGTGCTCAATATCAAATAGAGCTTTTATATATGATTAATTTTTTTTACACAGACATGTAAAAAATCTGCGACACTGGCATGTCGATGTTATCGATCAACAGCTATTATAAACTGAGATATCATCAGGAAGAGTTAGAATCCGATTCTCACTCTCCCTGATGAGATCTCAGTTTATAATAGCTGTTGATCGATAACATCGACATGCCAGTGTCGCAGATTTTGTACATGTCGGTGTAAATA
>OY744543.1:63304703-63327203 GCA_963556195.1 Sepiola atlantica | reverse complement strand
ATTCAAATGAAATATATATATATATATATATATATATATATATATATGTAATCAAGGAGAACACCTCTCTGTCTGTGCATGTCTGTCCCTAAAGACGAAGACATACTAGGAAGTGTACTTTCAATATAATTGTATTCACATACACAATTTGCATGTGAACATAATAGAAGTATTTTTGTGTCTCTGGCTGCCAATTACAATTTTCAAACATGTTACACAATGAAATTTGTTTATTTATTAGCATTAGTTTAAGAGCATTAACATATATCTAAATAGCTCTGTGAATAAGATATCTATCTGACAGTATCAAAGTTGCTGTTAAAGTAAACTCTCCCTACCATGATGTTGCATATGATGCTATCCCACACTCTAACCTGGGCAACACCGGATAGCTCTGCTAGTATATATATATATATATATATATATATATATATATATATATATATATATATATAAGAAGGAATAGGTAAATAAATACCTTTTGAAGCATTAAGATGCGATATCAATTTTTTTTTGATAAAAAAGAAAAATAATAAATCGAAACCGATTTTTTTTCTTTTTTTATTATAAACTAGCATTTTTTTTGTTAGTTTATAAAAGAAAAATTGATATCGCATCTTAATGCTTCAAAAGGTATTTATTTACCTATTCCTTCTTAAATTTAACAATAGATGCTTTTAAAAAAAATATGAACGTTAAAACACTTATATATATATATATATATATATATATATATAATGTTTTTATTATTTCATGTACATCACATATAATATATATAATAGTTTATATAATATATTGTGTATATATTTTTAACATCTATTTATTTGTCAGTTTAATTGCATTATTTATTTATTAATGACTTTTTTGTTTCAGTTTACTGCAGTCGAAGTTCTCAGAAATCAAGGGCCCCTTCCATGGAGCTAACACTTGATCTCTATATGAGATACATAGATATTAGAAATTTCAATAATGGTCTCCTTTACCTGTCAAGCGTTGAATTTTTAAAGAAGTTAAGAATATTAATTTTCCTCTCCAATTGACCTGTGAACTATATCATAGTATCTCTTTCTTATAGTCTCTTGGTCGTACCGGATTCCAGGACAAGAATTTATCTAGTCTGGTGGAGTATCCAGCTAAGTGCTGTTACTTGTGATAACATTACTTGGGAAATGTGCACCATTCCTCGTATGAGCCAGTGTATAGCCGTGTCGAGGGGATCTTATTTGTGCTTCGAATACTATGTTATTTTGAATATTTGGTCATGGTTTACTTGTTGGGTGAAGTATCCTCATGTCAGGTTATCCTGACAAACCCTTGTACAGAGAGACCAAAGACACTAGAGCATGGTGTCTAGTAAGTAATTCAAACTCCCCTTCATGTATGACATATATGAAAATAAATATTATTACTCAACCAATTATGTAAGTAACTACATGCTATTTGTTGTTTGTTGTTCTTGGCCTTTTGGCTAAGATCAAAGTGTAGTATCTGTTCCGATGGATACTACACCCCATAGACTGGTATTGTCTTGGCCTCTAGGGCTTTATTAACGCCGGTCTATGGGTCTGTCCTGTCCAGTTCTAGGAGGTCCACCCTCCCAGGCTTCGCCTCCCCTCTTTGGGGAGGAGTAAGTTTATTACTTACTACCTGAGGCGCCCCTACCGGGGAATGCCGACGGGGCTGCCCAGACAATTTTTAAACCCCACTTTCCCGACCCGACCTTGGGTCACATCTTACTTGTGGGAGTAAGATAAAAACTGGCCTTGTGCCTAACTCCTGAAGAGGAGTAAATCAATACATGCTATTTGTAAATCTGTTAATTAACGTCTATGTGTGGAAAAAAGTACTTTGAAATTATACAGAACTGCTCGTACGGCTTTGTATGCAATCTTTTGTTCAAATTAGTTTTCAAATTACGACTTCGATATAACCAACCCGATGTTTAACTAAACCAATATAACTTTTTGAATATACACTCGGTCACAGACAGGCGAACATTTCAATATTCCCATGGAAATCTAATTTTTCCATCTTATCTATTCGCGATTCTCTGACAAAATCAATCTCATATAGAAGCCGTTACTATTGAAACAGCCAATTTACCGACATAATTAGATTTATGATTTGAATAATTCCTTGTGAGGCCAGGTATCATTATTAATCTGTGCGTCTAGCAGATAGCGGTCTGATGGCAAATTTCGCGGTTGGATAAAATCATAATCGTTTTCTTCTGGTTGGCTAACATTGTGTTGTCGCTATTTATGGGAGGGTTGAACATCGCTATTTGCTATCAAGGCTTTTACATAGGATTAAACACTAACCAGGGGCGTATCCGAGGGTCTATGAATTTGAGTGATATACAGGGTGATTCATAAGTCACTTAGCTATTTATTTTTGAAATTCTAAAGTTAATAAATACGGTAATACAAAACAGAAAGTTTATTCAACAAATTCATTTATGGGAGTTTAAAATTACAGCAAATTTTCAAAATTTCCACCTTCGTTCTGCATGCATAGCCCCATTCTTTTTTGCAAGGAATTTACGACTCTTTGTAGCATATTTGATTGATTGAGTGTTGTGCGGAGCAGGCTTTCTGTTCACATCACGTTTCCATTGCCTTTCAACAAGTGTGGGAGATTCATCAAATTTGGCCATATGAATAACAATAAAAATTCGCTCTTCAATTGTAAATGACATACTGCCTGAAAAAAAAAGCAGATATGATGATTTACACAAATTTGAATAAATAAAAATAAATATATATAGAAACAAATATATAAACGAAAAAATTTAAAATAACAAATAGCAGTAATTAGCGAGTAAGATAACAATCATCAAATGTTCATAGTATGTTTGTGCTTCATATGGTAATCATTTTAAATAGCTAAGTGACTTATGAATCAGCCTGTATATTAGGATATTTGTGTGGAGTGATGGTCTCTATAAAGTTTCGGGATATTTTGTAGAAAAAGTCAGGTACTCATGGAAAAATGAGTTGTGAAAAAAATCGGTTAATCATGCGCAGTGCGCTCACATGCATTTGGCCTATTTTTGTCTATCTGTCTAGAAATGTGTCGGGTGAAGGTTAAGGTCTACGAAATGCAGAATAAACGCCACTGTGGAACGCATCGCGGAATGATAGAAATATATCTGTGTTAGTTTATATGAAAGCAGAACTATAAAGGACACGACCGTTTTATGCAAATACTAAAAAATACTTGAATGAATTCTATCTTCTTGAGCAAGTAATAAAACGTTTGTTGTTGTTTTTTTACTATAACCAGTATTTTGTCTATTTTCTGGCGTGGCGCTGGTATTTTTTGATGGAACTTATCTACATGATCTCCAAGTTTTGCCTCCAACTCCACATGGAACTTTTTTCCTCATGCAAATAAATTGTAGACGATTGTTCGTGTGGCTGTACGCATAACAATTTCAAAGCAGGTGGTGTTCCCTGAAATCTGAGTGACAGTAAGTCTCCCCAGATTTTCAGATATCTCTGCTTCTTTCGATTCTCGTAGCAAATCACATTGCGTTATCGCAACAGCTGTTGACCAGTTATCGCTCGCCAATAACGGCCATTTGGTTTTCTTTGGAATTTAAGTGACAACAAGCCTCCTCAGAATTTCAGTGCTCTCCGTGCCCTTCAGATAGAGGTCTGGATGGTGCTTTTTGTCATCTCGGATTTTGCACAACTAAAAAACCCTTCACGACCATTTTCTGTAGGATCGATCGATGCTGGTGTCGCCATTTTATTATTACCACTACTGGGAGGGGCACAAGGGAGCACGTGCACTCTTGGGATCTATTTTAGACCCAATCCTAAACGTAAATGGTATTTCTCCTTCTACCTTTGATTTGGTGAGGAACAGAGTGTAAAAGAAATAAACTGAGGTATTTTTGTGTTTTGCCCCCATATGAAATGTTAGTCTAAAACGATGGATTGAATTTAAAATGTTTTACTCTAAGATTTGACATACATGTATCAACTCTTCATCATGTGATAAACACATCAATTGAATGGCAGAATGGTTGCCCAATACTTACCATATACATATTTGATCAACTTTTCATCATGTGATAAACACATCAACTGAATAAAACAATGGTTGTCCAATACTTACCATATACATATTTGATCAACTTTTCATCATGTGATAAACACATCAACTGAATAAAAAATGGTTGCCCAATACTTACCATATACATATTTGATCAACTTTTCATCATGTGATAAACACATCAACTAAATAAAATAATGGTTGTCCAATACTTACAATATATATATATTTAATCAACTTTTCATCATGTGATAAACACATCAACTGAATAAAACAATGGTTGTCCAATACTTACCATATACATATTTGATCAACTTTTCATCACGTGATAAACACATCAACTGAATAAAAAAATGGTTGCCCAATACTTACCATATACATATTTGATCAACTTTTAATCATGTGATAAACACATCAACTGAATTAAAAAAAAATGCTTGTCCAATACTTACCATATACATATTTGATCAACTTTTCATCATGTGATAAACACATCAACTGAATTAAAAATAAAATGGTTGTCCAATACTTACCATATACATATTTGATCAACTCTTAATCATGTGATAAACACATCAACGGACTAAAACAATGGTTGTCCAATACTTACCATATACATATTTGATCAACTTTTCATCATGTGATAAACACATCAACTGACTAAAACAATGGTTGTCCAATACCTACTATATACATATTTGATCAACTTTTCATCATGTGATAAACACACCAACTGAATAAAAAAAATGGTTGTCCAATACTTACCATATACATATTTGATCAACTCTTCATCATGTGATAAACACATCAACTGACTAAAACAATGGTTGTCCAATACTTACCATATACATATTTGATCAACTTTTCATCATGTGATAAACACATCAACTGAATAAAAAAAATGGTTGTCCAATACTTACCATATACATATTTGATCAACCTTTCATCATGTGATAAACACATCAATTGAATTAAAAATAAAATAGTTGTCCAATACTTACCATATACATATTTGATCAACTCTTAATCATGTGATAAACACATCAACGGACTAAAACAATGGTTGTCCAATACTTACCATATACATATTTGATCAACTTTTCATCATGTGATAAACACATCAACTGACTAAAACAATGGTTGTCCAATACTTACCATATACATATTTGATCAACTTTTCATCATGTGATAAACACATCAACTGAATAAAAAAATGGTTGCCCAATACTTACCATATACATATTTGATCAACTTTTCATCATATGATAAACACATCAACTGAATTAAAAAAAAAATGCTTGTCCAATACTTACCATATACATATTTGATCAACTTTTCATCATGTGATAAACACATCAACTGAATTAAAAATAAAATGGTTGTCCAATACTTACCATATACATATTTGATCAACTCTTAATCATGTGATAAACACATCAACTGACTAAAACAATGGTTGTCCAATACTTACCATATACATATTTGATCAACTTTTCATCATGTGATAAACACATCAACTGACTAAAACAATGGTTGTCCAATACTTACCATATACATATTTGATCAACTCTTCATCATGTGATAAACACATCAACTGAATTAAAAAAAAATGGTTGTCCAATACCTACCATATACATATTTGATCAACTCTTCATCATGTGATAAACACATCAACTGAATTTAAAAAAAAATGCTTGTCCAATACCTACCATATACATATTTGATCAACTTTTCATCATGTGAGAAACACAGCAACTGACTAAAACAATGGTTGTCCAATACCTACCATATACATATTTGATCAACTTTTCATCATGTGATAAACACATCAACTGAATAAAAAAAATGGTTGTACAATACTTACCATATACATATTTGATCAACTCTTCATGATGTGTTAAACACATCAACTGAATTTAAAAAAAATGGTTGTCCAATACCTACCATATACATATTTGATCAACTCTTCATTATGTGATAAACACATCAACTGAATAAAAAAAATGGTTGTCCAATACCTACCATATACATATTTGATCAACTTTTCATCATGTGATAAACACATCAACTGAATAAAAAAAAATGGTTGTCCAATACTTACCATATACATATTTGATCAACTCTTCATCATGTGATAAACACATCAACTGAATTAAAAAAAAAATGGTTGTCCAATACCTACCATATACATATTTGATCAACTCTTCATCATGTGATAAACACATCAACTGAATAAAAAAAATGGTTGTCCAATACCTACCATATACATATTTGATCAACTTTTCATCATGTGAGAAACACAGCAACTGAATAAAAAAAATGGTTGTCCAATACCTACCATATACATATTTGATCAACTCTTAATCATGTGATAAACACATCAACTGAATAAAACAATGGTTGTCCAATACTTACCATATACATATTTGATCAACTTTTCATCATGTGATAAACACATCAACTGAATAAAAAAATGGTTGTCCAATACTTACCATATACATATTTGATCAACTCTTCATCATGTGATAAACACATCAACTGAATGGCAGAATGGTTGTCCAATACTTACCATATACATAATTTACAGCCACACACTCAAAGACACCAGCAAATAACATTGGTAACTCACCGATTGACGTATCCACCATGTTTAAAAGACACATTCCTGCCTATGGTTTCAAAATATATGAACAAGAAATGAATAAATGTTAAAATATGATTATCTCTATCAATGCAATTATTTATTCATGAATGTATTAAATAATAAAAGCCAAAGTGGATAATTGTATTCTGATGCGTTTAAAAAGTAATGATAAAAAATGCATTTATTTCCTAATAATTTCTACCTAAAAAAATGAAAGTAGCAGACGCGAAATAGATGTGAAAGACAAGGGAATGAATTGCAAACTGTTCAATTCTAAAGAAATACTTTCGTAAGTATTCTTCGGTGTCTATGTTGGATCTTCATAGAAAAATATAACAATTCTACAAATTAAACATTAGTAAAATTATGACTGATTGAACAATAAGTAGATGTTAGTTACCAAACAATTCTTTGTTTTGTTTTTTTCACGACTGGGAAACGTTTTTCTGCAATAAAATGTAGGGAAAGTGCCAGGGTGGGTGGAGCGTGCCCCGTTTAGGATCCGCCCCGGACTAATGTTCGGTGTCGGTGGAAATACATACATACATACATACATACATACATACATACATACATACATATATATATATATATATATATATATATATATATATATATATATATATATATAACAAATTAATTTCCCCAAGTAGGTCATCGTCTATTTGCTCATTATTGCGAACAAAACTCACTGATTTGCTGGCAAATTATATTCAGCCAAGCACATTTCTGCGAAGTTAAGCGATAATGAATCATACAATACTGATCGTGATTATTCACAATGGACGTCATTTGAATATAGAAAGTTCAGCTATGTACTTAGACTTTGTTCTTTAGAAGTTAATTAAATAAATACAAGTTATTACAAATCGCAATTGTGATTTGACTTATAATTGTGCTTCATTTTCCATCTTAAGCAGCTTAAATCCGTTAGACTGTTTATATTAAGCATTGACAGTCCTTTTACTGTAATCAGAACAACTGATTGCTGGGACTTAATGTAATTTCGCTATAATTTTTATTTATTACTAGTTGTATGTGCACAGCGTTGTCCGAGATTAACTGAAGTCATTTAAGTTGTTAATTTTTATTTGTTTGCATTGTTTATGGTGGTGATCTACCCTATTTCGTGCCTATATCGATTCTTCTAGACACTATGAATAGAGGAGCCTACAACGAAGCTTAGAGCATTTTAAAAGCAGTCGTTCTGTAACATACTATTCTGTACTTCTGTAAATACACCCTCTTGTAAATATAGCAGCGTGTTGTCTTATTTATTGTCGGCTCTTCAAGGTCACAACACTGGCGACGAGAACTCGAACTTGTTCGAATACAACATAACTCTGACTTATGTTGCATACAAAACTGGCAACGAGAACTTTGACTTATGTCAGATACTACATAACCATTACTAAAACTAGCGAAGTTGTATTTTCGAAAACAAATTAGTTCGTGTGCTCCAAAAAATGATAATTACAACAGTAATAACGAGAAGTTAAAAGTTGTACTGTACTTTTAACACACAATATGTTCAAAATTTGTGAAAGGAAACACTCTAATGTCAGAAAATAGGATAAGAAAAAGTTTTCATTCTTGAGAAAGATTAAAAGTCATCCCTAACGAGGTTATAAAATCTAAATCGTTCGACTACGGTAAAACAACAACTAAAGATCTGTAATTTTTTCTCAGTTTTTTTTATTGTTTAATGATAAACATGTAAATAAATTTGAACAAACTTAGTTTTTCTCTTGCTAATAAGTGAATAATTTATCTTCCAGTGGGAAAAGCTATGACTGTATATAAAAAAGTACACGAAAAAGTCGGTAGTTTATCTTAAATGACAAAAATAAAGGAATTTAAAAGTGCCATGTTGGACTAAATTAAACCCAAACGCGATCTACTACTGCAATTACAAAGGGAACAAATGGATTATCAGAAGAAAATGAATGAACAATAACTTCGACTAGAAGAAAAATTCCAGGAAAAAGAATTGGAACAAATAAAAAAATTAAAGTAAATGTTCCTTAATACCCAACAAGAATAGAAAATGATTTATACGAATTATCGTATAGGGGTTAAAATGTTGAAGATGAAAGTGAATTTTCACAAAATGCTATATTGATAATTTTACTTACGACCATGGAAATTTCTGTATTTAAAACGATATGAAGATATTTATAATACGGACTGTGCTAATTGGACTAATTTCAAAACGGTTCGTTTGATAGTAAGAAAGTTGGGTACGGTTGGACGTACCAAATTCGTCAATTAAAGCAAAAACAACCATGGAAGTGACCATTAGCTTTTTTTACATGAATTGTTCGCTCGGTTCGGGGTTCTTGACTACATTGTATCAGACAACAGAAAGAAGTTCAAATCTAGCGAATTTAAACTATTCTCTCAACATTTTTTACGATCGCGCCGTACTAAGCGAGAAGCAATGGTCAGGCAGAAAAGTTCGTGGATACGTTAAAAAGAGCACTTAAGAAAGCGAGGAGTAAATCTACTGAAAAGGCCATTGAAGAATTTTTGCAGGTATACAGGATGACCCCAAATGACAATGTCCCATCTTCCATGACGCCAGCAAAAGCAACGTTTGCACGGAAGATTAAAACAGTGTTTGATAGATTATTGCTAACCCATGAGAAACCAGGATGTAAAAAAAGGTTACGAAGCGACCTTTCAAAGTTGGAGAATAAGTTTTCTTTCGGGTGTTCGAAAACAATAAATTCTACTGGGGCACAGGGATAGTGAGTAAACCGACTGTAAACAAAAGTCACATGATTGTAATAAACGTATTGACTCCATACGGAGTGTTATGGTGTAATGGTGAGCTACCCTATTTCGTGACTGTATGGATCTTCCAGACACTATGTATAGAAGAGCCTACTTTTTGTAACATACTATTCTGTACGTCTGCAAATACACACTTTTGTAAATATACCACCGTATTGTTTTACGTATCGTCGGCCCTTCAAGATCAGAACAGTTTAAATCTTATACTAAAACAGGCAATAAATAAAATATCTGTTGTCAGATAGACAAGTTGAGGCTGCCATTTTTGAAGATCGACGCATTACTATTCGTCAAATAGCCCGAGAGGTCAAGATTAGTACATGGTCTGTGGAAACTATCATTCATGACCATTTGCATATGCATAAGGTGTCTGATAGATGGGTTTCCAGGTTGCTTACACTTTTCCAGAAGCAAGAACGCGTCGAGTGCTCGAGGATGAATTTAGAGATGTGCCAAGAAGATGAGTCAAAGTTTTTCAAAAGACTGATTACACAGGATGAAACTTGGGTCCATCACTATGATCCAGAGACCAAAGCCCAGTCAATGCAGTGGAAGCACTTGGACTCACCCTCCTCCGCTAGCAAGGTCATGCTCACAGTCTTCTGGGACCAGGACGAAGCAGTGATGACAGATTTCCTGGCAAAGGGTACCACAATTACATGAGCCTATTACGCTTCACTTTTGATGAAATTAAGAGAAGCTATCAAAATCAAGAGACCGGGCAAGATCAGCAAAGGTATCCTCCTCCTGTAGGACAACGCTCCGGTCCACAACTCGCATGTCACCAGATCAGAAGCACGGGCGTGTGGCTATGAAATCCTCCCCCACCCCCTTACTCTCCTGACCTTGAACTTTCTGACTTTCATCTCTTCTCAGCCATGAAGTTGTTTGTGAAAGGAAAACGTTTCCAAGATGATGCAGCCTTGATTTCTGAAGTTACGACGTGGTTGGAGGACCAAACTGGGGTGTTCTACAAAAAAGCTGCCCAGAGCTGCATCAAACGATGAGAAAGCTGCATCAAACAATGGGAGAAATGCATAATTCTGGATGGTTTCTATGTAGAGAAAGACTAATAACTTTGCCAAGTTTCATTAATCTACTGCTATGGGAAATGGGCCGGGGGCATTACTTATTGAACGCCCCTCGTATTTAACTCAAATTGACACACATATCCTTGATGATACTTCTTTTCCTAATTATTCTATGAATCCACCTGTGGTTTCAATGACTGCTTCTATTCGGGCTGTAAACCGTCCACAGGCTGAATTAAGTATTCCCCATTCATTTCAAAGATCACCTGTGCAACGGCGGCCTTTAGTGAAGCTATAGTACTATGAGGATGTTGATTAGTCTCCCGTTCAACAACGCTCCACATGTAATAATCAATGAGATTTAAATTTGTTGGTCAACAATTCTCTGATACTGGGTTACAATCGGTTTGTTAAAATACATATGCCCTTCCATTGCATAGTTTATCTATCCAGCCGTTATAAGAACATCAAGGTATCCAGCAACTGACCCTAAGGTCTTGTGGAAAATGTAAGGCGGCATGACATGACCTTCACGGTGCACAACTCCTAAAACAATCACAGTAGCCGGATATTTGTTGTGCATCGGTTTGGGTACTTCAGAAGGAGATACACATGTCCACCTGTGATTCCATCTTTTTGTTTTCTGATCACCACATCCATCTAACTTCAACCTAACCTCATGAACAAATAATCTGGCAACATATAACAAGTTATTGATTCCTAAATCACTATGTTTTGCAGCTAAAGCAACTATGTCTGCATGTCTTTTCATTTCCTGGGTTAACATCTACTCCTGAATGAGTTTTTTAAAATAAAAACTGTAATATTTGAAATGATTTGAGTGTGTAGTGAACTCAGAGCAATATGTCCTCAAATCGCGCTCACACACTGTGTAGGTGTGCATGTTAAAAATGTAACCAGTGTATATAGTTTTCAAAAAAATATTGACAAATTCGGCTGATTTCGTATTTATTGTATAAGAGAAGGGATTGCACGGACAGGATCGGGCGATTTCAGAGTAGATTAAAAAATAAATAAAATAAACTTCCTAAAATAAAAAGTAGAAATACAAACTAACAAAACAAAAAAAAAACATGAAAAATGTTTGGTATTTGTAATGAATGGGTATCCAATGATTTCAGAACTTACGAAGTCAATTACGATGATTGAGAGAGAATCCCCAGTCAGTCCTGGAAATGAGCGAAGGATTTTACGATTTGAAAGCCGCGAAAAACATTACAAAAAAAAGCAGACGATACTAAACATTCCAAGCGTTTGAATCACGGTTAAGGGTTTGAAAAATCTAGCTCCTCATAAAAATTTGAAAAAACTTCCTGCAAAAAAAAGCACGAAAATATACTGGCTTTTAATTCGTGAATTGCTTCAGCCATTTCCGGGACTGACTCGGGATTCTCTGTTAATACTTGAGGCTAACTTCGTAAGTACTTACATCCTCTTGAATACCCATTCATTAAAAGTACCTATTTTGTTTGTTAATGTTAAGCTAAGATTCTATATTTTTTCCGCATGTCAGGTTTTACCGAGATGCCCATGGAGACAATAAATAATTGAATACAATAAAATGGAAAGTAGATACAACAACGCATAATAGAACACTAAAAAAATTAGCTCAGTCAGTAAATCATTTTAACATTTAGAAGTGAAGAATTTCAGATGTGTTCAAGCAGATCTTCTACAACTGTTTTTGCACACGTCACACTAAATAGATATTCATTGCGTGTGTCTCCCAAACGCATATGAACGGTTTTGTTGCACACGCCCCTCCATGATTAGATATTCATTTGTTACACACGACTCCACTTTAAGAGAGATTCTCGGGTTTCATAGCCGCCTGTCAAGCAGGAGTACATAAATTAATTGTCATATTAACTGGTTTTAAAGGAAATTAGTTTGTGTAAAATATTAAATGTCCACGTTAATTCTAATATCAATTTTTTCTGGGATGCTTGCAATGTTACAGCAGTTACTGATTTAAGGATACTAAGTTTATTTAAAGTTTTGTATATATATATATATATATATATATATATATATATATATATATATATATATATATATATATATATATATATATATAGCAATAGATAAAGTGAAAGAATAAAATTAGGTACGAATCAAATTTTATTATTATTTATTATTATTATTATTAATGCTCTATCCAGTATATTGAGCTTCATTCTTATCCGGATGTCCACTAATTGAAGATATTAGTTGCCTCTTATATCCTTTGTTGTATTAACCATATATATATATATATATATATATATATATATATATATATATATATATATATATATATATATATATATATATATATATATATATTGTGTTATAATGAAATAATTTCAGGAGGAAATCCAGGTATAAGAGCTCAATGTAATAAACAGAGCAAGAATAAAATAAAATGTAGTAACACGAAATTACATAATCATCGATGCAATAATTTATTTCAACCTTGTGGTATTGTCAAGCATCCAATTTAGATGATTACATTTTTAAAACTGAAAAAAAGGGGAAATTCAGACTCGACAATTCAAATATAATTAGAGAGAGAGAGAGGGGGAGTGACAACCTATTTAATACATATTTCGAGAGAGGGGGAAATTTGAAGCATATTTAATCTATAATTATGTAGAGAGGGAGAAATTACATAATTTATGACAGAGAGGGAAGAGAAGGCCATATATATAAATAGAAATTGTAAAAGTAGGCATTGGTGGGGGTATTCAATGTCTCTCAAGAAATAAGGTCGTGTAAAAGATCACCAGTTCTCACCCTACCCCTGCCATTTGGAAAATGACATCTACAGTCTGGCGACTAAAAGTATATTGGGGTGGTGAGGGACCTAAGAAAATATTTGTAAATAGACACTAGATATCCAAGGTCAGAGACCATATCACGCACATACACATACACAGGCATGCATATACACGTACACACCATATGTACATACATACACAACCATATATATATATATATATATATATATATATATATATATATATATATATATATATATATATATATTCACGCAACCCCCCACACTCATACATATATACACACATATACATACATATACATATACACATACATATACACACATATATACACACATACATATATATATATACATCTACAGACACACACACTCTCTCTCTAATTATATTTCAATTGTCGAACGTGAATTTCCCCTTGTTTTCAGTTTAAAAAATGTAATCATCTAAATTAGACGCTTGACAATACCACAAGTTTGAAATAAATTGTAGCATCGTTGATCATGTAATTTCGTGTTACTACATTTTATTTTATATATATATACATATATATATATATATATATATATATATATATATATATATATATATATATAGTATTAGATAATTGCGAAGATTAATACTTTAAATATTGTCTTCGATTATATGTTTTTGTTCATTTTCTCTTCTATCATTCCAGTTTACTGCATTGCTATCAGCCTTCATAAATACTTAAATACTTACTTACCAGCAATTCTTCAAGTAAACAAGCATTACCTTATATATATATATATATATATATATTAAATCGAAATTGCTCCAAACAATGCATGAAGCCACTTGATATAAGGAGCTTAAAAAATACAACTTCAAGGTCTAAAACTATCTAATGATATGTGTTAGATAGATAGATTCCGACTCAGAAAACAGAAATTATTCCCGCTTTGTCAGAAACATCACTCGTGGAATTACGAGACTATCGAAAGGAAACCCAAAGTCCACTTTCTACTCTCCTATATACTAATACACTCATATATGTTACACATGCTTGGGGCAAAGTGTATATGGATAGAAGAAAAGATTAACTGGATGTGCATGATAATTAAAATATATAACGAAGTGAGGATTAAAATATATAACGAAGTGAGGATTAAAAATATATAACGAAGTGAGGATTAAAATATATAACGAAGTGAGGATTAAAATATATAACGAATTGAGGATTAAAAATATATAACGAAGTGAGGATTAAAAATATATAACGAAGTGATAATTAAAATATATAACGAAGTTAGGATTAAAAATATATAACGAAGTGATGGTTAAAAATATATAACGAAGTGAGGATTAAAAATATATAACGAAGTGAGGATTAAAAATATATAACGAAGTGAGGATTAAAAATATATACCGAAGTGAGGATTAAAATATATATAACGAAGTGAGGATTAAAAATATATAACGAAGTGATAATTAAAATATATAACGAAGTTAGGATTAAAAATATATAACGAAGTGAGGATTAAAAATATATAACGAAGTGAGGATTAAAATATATAACGAAGTAATAATTGAAGTATATAACGAAGTTAGGATTAAAAATATATTACGAAGTGAGGATTAAAAATATATAACGAAGTGAGGATCAAAAATATATAACGATGTGAGGATTAAAAATATATAACGAAGTGAGGATTAAAAATATATAACGAAGTGAGGATTAAAAATATATAACGAAGTGAGGATTAAACATATATAACGAAGTGATAATTAAAATATATAACGAAGTTAGGATTAAAAATATATAACGAAGTGAGGATTAAAAATATATAACGAAGTGAGGATTAAAAATATATAACGAAGTGAGGATTAAAAATATATAAGGAAGTGAGGATTAAAAATATATAACGAAGTGAGGATTATAAATATATAACGAAGTGAGGATTACAAATATATAACGAAGTGAGGATTACAAATATATAACACAGTGAAGATTAAAAATATATAACGAAGTGAATATTAAAAATATATAACGAAGTGAGGATTAAAAATATATTACGAAGTGAGGATTAAAAATATATAACGAAGTGAGGATTACAAATATATAACGAAGTGAGGATTACAAATATATAACGAAGTGAGGATTACAAATATATAACGAAGTGAGGATTACAAATATATAACGAAGTGAGGATTACAAATATATAACGAAGTGAGGATTAAAAATATATAACGAAGTGAGGATTAAAAATATATAACACAGTGAGGATTAAAAATATATAACGAAGTGAATATTAAAAATATATAACGAAGTGAGGATTAAAAATATATTACGAAGTGAGGATTAAAAATATATAATGAAGTGAGGATTACAAATATATAACGAAGTGAGGATTACAAATATATAACGAAGTGAGGATTAAAAATATATATAGATGGAATAGTTTAAGATTATTAGAAATGTATAAGCGATAGGAGGGTATTTTAGTGAAATCGAAAAATTGAAGGAGTGACTAAGTATATATACATCTGTCTGTCTGTCTGTCTGTCCGTCTCTGTCTCTGTCTCTGTCTCTCTATCTCTCTCTCTCTCTCTCTCTCTCTCTATATATATATATATATATATATATATATATATATATATATATATATATTAAGTTAGTTAAGATCAATAAAATTGGAACATAGTTCCAATAATTTAAAACACACTATTATTAGGCGTACGATCGCTTCCAATACCTTTTCGAAATATTTTATTTTTCATTATTTTTGATGATTCCAAAACGTATCTTCGTCAGCGCCTTTTATAGCATCACATACAGAAGTATTTTGACAAAACACACATAAGATTTCAGTATTAAAATATAGCATCAGTTAAACGACTTCAGAAATAGCAAAACGACAGAAAATTGAATAAAAATCAAACATTTAAAACATTCAAAACATTCAAAGCATTTAGGTTGAAGCGAAAAGAAAAGATTACATAAAAGAAAAATACATAAGAGAAAAAATGCATCAGTAAAAAAAAAAAAACAATAGTTACATTAAACAATATTAATAATAATAGGAAAAATATTGATAATAATAATAATGTTACAATACAATAAAATAAAATGAAAATAAAACTAGATAAGGTATGTAAGAAAGTAAAATTGAGAAATAAAATAAAGGCTAAATAAGAATAAAATAAAATACATAAATAAATAAATATACAAAACAAGAATCAATTTATTCTTTTGACGTCTGACTTCACATGCACGTTCTCGGCTGCTTTTTGAAATTCTCTTCTCCAGCTTTTTTTTGTTAATTTCATTTCGTCACCTGAAGATGATTTGACGTATAATCGAAAGTGCTTGTAATACATATTGAACATTAACTGCGATTTAAAAATTTTGACACAAAAAGATTATTAGAAAAATTGAAAATATAAAAAAGATATAATTAAGCGAAGAATTCTCTCATGTTTAAAAATGCTTGCTTAAAAAAATAGTGTATATATATATATATATATATATATATATATATATATATATATATATATGTGTGTGTGTGTGTGTGTGATTATTTTTATTTATCCAGACATGTACAAAATCTGCGACACTGGCATGTCGATGTTATCGATCAACAGTTATTATAAACTGAGATCTCATCAGGGAGAGTTAGAATCGGATTCTAACTCTTCCTGATGAGATCTCAGTTTATAATAACTGTTGATCGATAACATCGACATGCCAGTGTCGCAGATTTTGTACATGTCTGTGTAAATAAACATAATCATATATAAAAGCTCTATTTGATATTGAGCACTTTTTATAAACCCGGTTGAAATTCTTTGGATTACTACCCTGTGGATGTTTTTCCTGGATTATGATATATATATATATATATATATATATATGTGTGTGTGTGTGTGTGTGTGTGTGTGTGTGTGTGTGTGTGCGTGGTTGTGTGTGTGGTTGTGTAAATAATTAAATTAATTTTTACTTCTAAAATACCACCATCTCACAATTTAGGTCGTGTTGAACTGACCCTGAGTAACAGAAAGGACCCGCTGCAGACTTTTTGACACTTCGGGCCTCTCCCCATTTTTAGGTAGCTGACAACATAACTCAGCCCGGCTTCATGACATTCAGGTGCAGCGAGGCTGCATTAATGGTCTGAGTTTAAAAAAAAAAAGAAACGTGTGAGACGATTGGAGGAAAATGGGGTGCTATTATAATTGCAGTTGTTAAACACATGCAAACATGTAAATGTGTGCATGCTGCACAAAATGGACCGGCAAGAAGAGCATCAGAAGTAGAGAAATTAGACGTAGAATAGGTGCGTATTGAGCGTGAAGGTGAGAGGAAGAGGGGGAATAATGAGAAAATGATAGAGAAGAATGTAAGTATGTAAGAATAAGATGGAGGTTTAGGAAAACACGTTAAAGAAAATTACAAGTAAAGGAGAAAAAGGAAAAGAGAAAAATGGAAAAAGAAAAAGGAAAAGAAAAAAGGAAAAGGGAAAAGGAAAAGAGAAAAAGGAAAAGAGAAAAAAGGTAAAGAGAAAAAGGAAAAAGAGAAAAAGGAAAAGAGAAAAAAGGAAAAGGGAAAAGGGAAAAGAGAAAAAGGGAAAAGAGAAAAAAGGAAAAGAGAAAAGGGTAAAAGAGAAAAAGGGAGAAAGAAAAAGGGAAAAGGAAAAGGAAAAGAGAAACAGGAAAAGACAAAAAGGAAAAGAGAAAAAAGGAAAGGGGAAAAGGAAAAGAGAAAAAGGAAAAGAGAAAAAAGGAAAAGAGAAAAAGGGAAAGGGAAAAGGAAAAGAGGAAAAAGGAAAAGAGAAAAAGGAAAAAGGGAAAAGAGAAAGAGAAAAAAGGAAAAGAGAAAAAAGGAAAAGAGAAAAAGGAAAAGAGAAAACGGAAAAGAGAAAAAAGGAAAAGAGAAAAGGGTAAAAAAGAAAAAGGGAGAAAGAAAAAGGGAAAAGGAAAAGGAAAAGAGAAACAGGAAAAGACAAAAAGGAAAAGAGAAAAAAGGAAAGGGGAAAAGGAAAAGAGAAAAAGGAAAAGAGAAAAAGGAAAAGAGAAAAAGGGAAAGGGAAAAGGAAAAGAGGAAAAGGAAAAAGGGAAAAGAGAAAGAGAAAAAAGGAAAAGAGAAAAAGGAAAAAGGGAAAAGAGAAAGAGAAAAAAGGAAAAGAGAAAAAGGAAAAGAGAAAAAGGAAAAAGGGAAAAATGAAAAGGGAAAAAGGAAAAAAGGAAAAGAGAAAAAAGGAAAAGAGAAAAAGGAAAAAAGAAAACGGAAAAGAGAAAAAAGGAAAAGAGAAAAGGGTAAAAGAGAAAAAGGCAAAAGAGAAAAGGGAAAAGAGAAAAAGGAAAAAGAAAAAGAAAGAGATAAAAGGAAAAGAGAAAAAGTTCGAAGTGGAAAGAGCAGGAAAAAATGAAGAAAATTATTGAAAAAAAGTAGAAAAAAGCAAAATAGAATTAAAAGTCAAGGAAAAAAGATTTTTTCTATAATGTAGGTGAAAAAAAATAGAAGAAAGTGAAGGAAAATCCCCCCAAAAGTAGAGGAGAATACAACAAAAAAATGGAAAGTAATAAAAACGATTAAAAGAAAAATAAGGAAGAATAAAAAATAATGCGAATGAAAAAGTAGAAGATCCATGAAAGAAAATAAGAAAATTTTAAAAAAAGAATGAAAACTTGAAGAAAATTTAAAAAACAAAAATTAAGGAAATGTTATAAGAACGAGTAACATATCACTTACTAAGTCACGGGCTTAAATAAACGAACACAACTTTTTGACAAAATTCGACTTTATTCATCAACATAGTCTCTCTAGGGTTATATACTAATTCCAACGTTTCTTTAACAATTCAATGTATTTTTTGTAGAACGATTTGTCTTTGGCCTCAAAATACCAATTCTTTATTAGAGAAAAATCTCTTTCTGTGGATCATTATTTTGATGTCTGCTAATGGCCATCAGTCGCTAGTAGCCAGATCTAGAGAAAGGGGTTTAGGGTCCAGAAGCAATTCGAAGCGCAATTCATGTAGTTTTGCCATCGTTAGGATTGACTTGTGAGACAAAGTTGCTAGTCTCAGTCTCTTCTATAAGTATGACATACATTCTTCAGAATTGTTTGATTTATCCCTGCTTCCTTTGTTTCAGCTCGTTTGACTCGTTGGTGTACTGGTCTTAATCAATTCACTGTTCACATACCTCATGATAATATCGTCCTATTCCAGTAGCTTCTGTCCAAGAATTGCAGGCTTGTGGAAGTCTTTTTCTGCTGATTGTTTTCCTCCTATCTTAGTCTTATAAATACTTAGGTCAATAGGCATATTCTGTAATTGCCTTAATCATCTGACGTTCTTTTTATCTTATTACATCAAGTGGCCGCATGCCTTGTCTCAAGCGACTTCCATAAAATAAACTATTCTAAAGCCTATCCAGAAAGCCATTTCATGGTGGCTATTATTTTTTTTGTCTAAGGCGACTTCCATAAAAAAAAGACAATGAAGAGGTTTTTTTAGTATATTAGACATGCAAGGGTCAAGACAGTTCGTCTAGTAGACGGCTGTGAACCTTCGGGTCACGGTTCGTCTTGATAAAACGTCTAAAAGAGGCTCTTCCCCGTTTTCCCTCTGGTTTGATTGATGACACAAAAAGGAAAAAAAAAGTAGAAGAAAAGGAAATAAAAAATAATATAAACTATTATGGCGCGAAGAAATGTATCGTGTGCAGCGTAAAAATAAATGATTTATTATGCATACATTTATACAGAAACATTCTTTAAAATAAAAACCATCATTGGCAACCTGCTAGCTTTCGCATTTGTGTAGCCTAGCTGTTCTTCAATCGCCACAGTGCATCCACTTCGTCGACAGGATCAGCTGGTTGATCGGATTTCTGTAGTCGCAGTTCTACGGTTCACATCTTCTCTTCTCTCTGTCGGTGTCTTCTTCATCTTTCATAACCGCTATTAAGAAACATCACAAAATATATTTGGTGACTTTCTTTATAACATACGTGTATACCTATAAAACTCTTACCCCCTTCCCCATGCGGGAAGGCAGCAGTTATCCAAACGCACTGCTCTCAATCTCTCTCTATTTCTATCTACCCCCTCTTTCTCTCTGCCGGTGCAGGTGAAAGAGACATATCCTTACTACCCATTCTACACGTCAGTTTAACGACTTCTTGTCTATGTGACGTCGCTGCCAAGACAAGTAGCCTTTACGACTTCTACTTGAAAAAAATAACGAAATAATATCGAAACAGGTAAACTGAGGTGTCGCCAAGATCAAGTCCAAAAAAAAAAAAAAATACGTCTCTCTCAACTGTAAAAAAACAAAAACGTCGTTCAGTCCAACATAAAAAAATCCAGCACTATTCTCTTCTTTCATTCGCTTTCCAATCCCACGTTCAGAACGATCTCCACGTCTCTGACCGAATCTTCACTTTCCCTCTTATTGAAAAAAAAAATCCGACGCATTCAAATCAACTTAATTTGAATAAATCTCTCACTCGACACCGCTGCCCGGATCTTCAAATAAAAACCTTATTTGACTTTCTGACGCCTTTCCCCTCCCACTCCTCTTTCTTTTTTTTTGTCGTCAGCGAGCGTTTTCGGGTTCGCCCCACACTCACAGCATACCAGACGCTGCCTCTTTGGACGGCGCTGACAAGTGTCTGCATTTACGTCAATCGGCCGCTCTCGGTTACACTTCTACTTGAAAAACTCCGCCTAATTTTTAACCTTACGTGGAAATTTACCATGCTAACCCTACCTTTAAACACCCACATCTAAATAGTATTACATTTAATTGAAGTAAACAATACTTTAGTTTTAAATCGAAAAATTTTTGACAAGCTTTTTTAATTTGATCGTAAACTCAAATTGGTGACTCTTCTTAAAATACATGTTTTTTTTGCATTAGACGAACACGTGGAAAGGGTTTTTTTTTCAAGAGGTACACATCTCTTTCCCAGCTTATATGAAATTGCAATGGTAGTTCTTGACATGGAATATTAGTATATATTTCTAGATACGTGATATAAATAATTTTATAACATTTATGTTTATCTTTAATTTGATTATATAAATCCAGCTTTTATTATAATAAATTTGAGTTAATCAATGTTTTATCATATTTACTAAATAATAATTATTATCATACTTATCACTTTTCCCTATTGGGCTTCTTGGCGTTTTGGCTAAGATCAAAGTGTAGTATCTGTTCCGATGGATACTGCACCCCGTAGACTGGTATTGTCTTGGCCTTCGGGGCTTGATTTACGCCGGTCTATGGGTCTGTCCTGTGCAGTTCTAGGAGGTCCACCCTCCCAGGCTTCGCCTCCCCTCTTTGGGGAGGAGTAAGTTTATTGCTTACTGCCTGAGGCGCCCCTACCGGGGAATGCCTACGGGGCTGCCCGGGCAATTTTTAAACCCCACTTTCCCGACCCGACCTTGGGTCACATCTTACTTGTGGGAGTAAGATAAAAACTGGTCTTGTGCCTAACTCCTAGAGAGGAGTAAATCAATACCCGGTTCTGATTGACGGAACGAGAGCAGGCTACCCAGGTCGGAGTTAACATTGTCCGAAAAGGTTGTGAGAATAGTATCCAAGATGACAACTGAAGGCATGAAGTTTTAATTATGTTAGGTTAGGGCTCTTAAGGGTTCTGGGAGAAATATCTTCCAATTGTTAGAACAATAATATTTTCTAGCTGTTATTTATGGCTTAAATCCCAGCAATAAAAATATAAGCATGTAAAACGACTAGTTTAGATAAGGAAACCAACATATCACTAAAGTGACACCAAGATATTTCGGTCGATTCATACGACCATAATCATCTGATGTAAATATTATTATTATTATTATTATTATTATTATTATTATTATTATTATTATTATTATTATTATTATTATTATTATTATTATTATTATTATTTGTGCTCACTAGATGTTATCACACAAGTCATCGTCAGTGATTGCCCGCCGACAATAACCAGTGGTGTTCCCTGGAGTCTGAGTAACAACAAACCTCCCCAGATTTCCAGTACTCACCACTTCTTTTCGATAATCACCGCAAATGGCCTTGTGGTATCGCAACAGTCGCGTACCATTAATTCCTCGCTGGCAACGACCATTGGTTTCCTCTGGGATTTGGAAGTCAATAAGCTTCCCCAAGGTCCCAGCACTCTCCGCACTTTTCCA
>OY744543.1:63292203-63299703 GCA_963556195.1 Sepiola atlantica | reverse complement strand
TAAATATTGTTACGATGGTTAAGACCATACATTAGAGCAAATTATTGATATAAATATTGTTACGATAGTTAAGACCATGCATTTGAACGAATTATTGATATAAATATTGTTGCGATGGTTAAGACCATGCATTAGAACTAATTATTGATATAAATATTGTTACGATGTTTAAGACCATACATTAGAGCAAATTATTGATATAAATATTGTTACGATAGTTAAGACTATACATTAGAGAAAATTATTGATATAAATATTGTTACGATTGTTAAGACCATACATTAGAGCAAATTATTGATATAAATATTGTTACGATGGTTAAAACCATACATTAAAGCAAATTATTGATATAAACATTGTTACGATAGTTAAGACCATACATTAGAGCAAATTATTGATATAAATATTGTTACGATAGTTAAGACTATACATTAGAGAAAATTATTGATATAAATATTGTTACGATTGTTAACACCATGCATTGGAACAAATTATTGATATAAATATTGTTACGATGGTTAAGACCATACATTAGAGCAAATTATTGATATAAATATTGTTACGATGGTTAAGACCATACATTAGAGCAAATTATTAATATAAATATTGTTACGATGGTTAAGACCATACATTAGAGCAAATTATTGATATAAATATTGTTACGATGGTTAAGACCATACATTAGAACAAATTATTGATATAAATATTGTTACGATGGTTAAGACCATACATTAGAGCAAATTATTGATATAAATATTGTTACGATGGTTAAAACCATACATTAGAGCAAATTATTGATATAAATATTGTTACGATGGTTAAGACCATACATTAGAGCAAATTATTGATATAAATATTGTTACGATTGTTAAAACCATACATTAGAGCAAATTATTGATATGAATATTGTTACGATAGTTAAGACCATACATTAGAGCAAATTATTGATATAAATATTGTTACGATGGTCAAGACCATACATTAGAGCAAATTATTGATATAAATATTGTTACGATGGTTAAGACCATACATTAGAGCAAATTATTGAAATAAGTATTGTTACGATGGTTAAGACCATACATTAGAGCAAATTATTGATATAAATATTGTTACGATAGTTTAGACCATACATTAGAGCAAATTATTTATATAGATATTGTTACGATGGTACACACAATACATTAGAACAAATTATTGATATAAATATTGTTACGATGGTTAAGACCATACATTAGAACAAATTATTGATATAAATATTGTTACGATGGTTAAGACCATACTTAGAACACATTATTGATATAAATATTGTATCGATGGTTAAGACCATACATTAGAACAAAGTATTGATATAAATATTGTTACGATGGTTAAGACCATAATTAGAACACATTATCGATATAAACATTGTATCGATGGTTAAGACCATACATTAGAACAAAGTATTGATATAAATATTGTTACGATGGTTAAGACCATAATTAGAACAAATTATTGATATAAATATTGTTACGATGGTTAAGAACATACATTAGAACAAATTATTGATATAAATATTGTTACGATGGTTAAGACCATACATTAGAGCAAATTATTTATATAAATATTGTTACGATGGTTAAGACCATACATTAGAACAAAGTATTGATATAAATATTGTTACGATGGTTATGACCATAATTAGAACACATTATTGATATTAATATTGTTACGATGGTTAAGACCATACATTAGAACTAATTATTGATATAAATATTGTTACGATAGTTTAGACCATACATTAGAACACATTATTGATATAAATATTGTTACGATGGTTAAGACCATACATTAGAACAAATTATTGATATAAATATTGTTACGATGGTTAAGACCATACATTAGAGCAAATTATTGATATAAATATTGTTACGATAGTTTAGACCATACATTAGAGCAAATTATTTATATAAATATTGTTACGATGGTTAAGACCATACATTAGAGCAAATTATTTATATAAATATTGTTACGATGGTTAAGACCATGCATTAGAACAAATTATTGATATAAATATTGTTACGATGGTTAAGACCATAATTAGAACACATTATTGATATAAATATTGTTACGATGGTTAAGACCATACATTAGAGCAAATTATTGATATAAATATTGTTTCGATGGTTAAGACCATACATTAGAGCAAATTATTGATATAAATATTGTTACGATAGTTTAGACCATACATTAGAGCAAATTATTTATATAAATATTGTTACGATGGTTAAGACCATACATTAGAGCAAATTATTTATATAAATATTGTTACGATGGTTAAGACCATGCATTAGAACAAATTATTGATATAAATATTGTTACGATGGTTAAGACCATAATTAGAACACATTATTGATATTAATATTGTTACGATGGTTAAGACCATACATTAGAGCAAATTATTGATATAAATATTGTTTCGATGGTTAAGACCATACATTAGAGCAAATTATTGATATAAATATTGTTACGATGGTTAAGACCATAATTAGAACACATTATTGATATAAATATTGTTACGATGGTTAAGACCATGCATTAGAGCAAATTATTGATATAAATATTGTTACGATGGTTAAGACCATACATTAGAGCAAATTATTGATATAAATATTGTTACGATGGTTAAGACCATAATTAGAACACATTATTGATATAAATATTGTATCGATGGTTAAGACCATACATTAGAACTAATTATTGATATAAATATTGTTACCATAGTTTAGACCATACATTAGAACATTTTTTTTTATATAAATAAAATACTTCTGCTTACAGTACAATTAATACAATTTATAGTGACGGAATTCTTACTTCATGAGTGATCTCGTGTCAATTTTTTAATTGAAATCGCTCGAGTCAAGACATAAAACCACTTAATCTAAAGAGCTGAAAAAAAAACGAAAAATGATTAACGCAATCTTGTAAACACCAATGTTATAAGTAAGAGGAAATCAGTCAGCAGCAAAAGACTTTCAGAAGCCTGCAGTTCTTGGAAAGAAGCTACCTGGAATAAGAATCTACATTTGAAGACCACTAGATCAACGAGTCAAACGAGCTGGAACAAAGGAAGCAGTGAATAGATCAAATAATTCTGAAGAACACATGCCATAATATTATTCATAGAAAAGACTTAAGTTAGCAGCATTAAGTCTTTGAGAGAGAAGATGCACGAAGAAAAGAAAGGGCGGGCCCAACTAAATCACATTTTACAATCATGGCCATTTTTGTACTGAGATATCTGTTAAACGGTCAGTGCATGCGCCATTGCCATTAGAGGTTAGTGAGAAGTTGTTTTTTACTGATCGAAGGTGAACTTGAAGATATCAGTTGTATTCATTGTAAACAGAATATTTCCACGAGTAAAGTCTAGATCTCTGCAATTTCTTGTATCACACACACGGATACACAAATAGACACAACACACATACACACACACATCTTCCCAACAATATATATATATATATATATATATATATATATATATATATATATATATATATATATATATATATATATAAAGCGAAATATTTTGAAAATAAACACAACGTGCAATTTAAATGAAAAATTCATTCACTTAATCTTTTTGCAAGCTTTCGTTGGCGAACAACTTTGTCAGGCGAGACTGTCTTATAGTTTTTTTTCTTCTTTTCGGCTTCCTCATTTTGATGGTATTAACCTGGAGGGGTCGAATCACGATAGAAGCAGAAAGGCACGTCAAGTTCTAAAAGACGTTAGAATAAGTATAGTACGGTCGATGTCATGCGCAGATTGGCGCTTTTTAATTAAGGAAATTGACAACATCTTTGAGGCACGCATAAAAATATATTTAAGTGAAATATTTTGAAAATTCATTTATTTAATTTTTTTGCAAGCTTTCGTTGTAGAACAACTTTGTCAGGCGAGACTGTCTTATAGTTTTTTCTTCTTTATTTCTCCTTTATTTTGATGGTATTAACCCCGAGGGGTCGAATCACGATAGAAGATGTTGTCAATTTCTTTCTAATTAAATTTTCATTTGAATTGCACGTTGTGTTGACTTTCAAAATATTTCACTTAAATACATTTTTATGCGCGCCTCAAAGATGTTGTCAATTTCTTTATTTAAAAAGCGCCAATCCGCGCATAACATCGACCGAACTATACTTATTCTAACGTCTTTTAGAACTTTACGTGCCTTTCTGCTTCTATCGTGATTCGACCCCTCGGTGTTAATACCATCAAAATGAGAAAAGAAGGAAAAAACTATAAGACAGTCTCGCCTGGCAAAGTTGTTCTACAACGAAAGCTTGCAAAAAATTAAATAAATGAATGTTTCCTTTAAATAGCACGTTTTGTTGATTTTCAAAATATTTCACTTAAATGCATTTTCATGTTTTCAATTTCTTTATATATGTATATATATATATTTAGATTTTTCACTTATAAAATAGATCATTCAGTGAAAACCGGGATTTTGCCAATAAAAACATTAATTAGACTAGCAAATATATGCTCCCTCCGGTCGCATATTTTTGCTGGGCTGCCGCATCAGAAATGAAGGCTCACGCGTAAGCCAATGGAGCCCCAGTCATATTTCTGTGGTGGTTAGACATTGATTTTCTGTGTTTATGACCAAGATTATTTTTAGTTGAAAATAAAGGAAAAAAAATTCGATCCTACCCCGATTTTTGTTGTACCCTCGCCCATAAATAGAAAGACCTGTAGTTTAAAAAGAAAGAAAAAAATGTTTTGTACCCCCCTCAATTTTTTTATATTACCAGTCATTGAATTATTTTTTAGTTAAGAAAAAAAAAAAAATTTTTTTGACCGCCTTCCCCCAATTCTTTTATCTCCCCCCCCTTATACATGTAAATATTTTTAATTAAAAGGAAAAAAAAATACAGTGAACCCAGTGTGTGTGTGTGTGTGTTTAATGACCCTTTTTTAATTAAACAATTTGATTCTACAATCAGTTGTATAGTTTTCCAGTACAATGTGTTAGTTTATTTTGTTGACATTAAAGAAAAAAAAATCACATCTTTTTTTTTAATAAATAAAACATGGAATCATAAATTCTGTTGAGGTCGTGAAAATATGATAATATTGGATATGAAAGTATTAAGAAATCAAATACAGTAAACACGAAAAAAATTTTAATTCTCGGAAAGAAAAAGTTTACCTGAACTGTGTGTGGGTGGGTGCGTGCGTGCGTGCGTGCGTGCGTGCGCTTTTATATAGTAATTTTTAAATCAATTATTATTTTAATTAAACAATTTGATTTAATAAATTTGTGTTTTAAAACATAATGGCTAAGAATAAACAAACTTAGGACGGTTTTAAAAATAGAAAACTGAGCACGGTGTTTGCCAGCGTTGTTGTTTACATTATATATATATATATATATATATATATATATATATATATATATATATATATATATATATATATATATATATATATATATGAAACAAGGGACAGCATTTTAAAGTGTTTAATCTAAATACAATTTACCCTGTGACATTAATTTTTGCGTCCCGGAATTTAAATTGTAAACGTTCTTCTGAAACTGCACCGGCTTGGTGTTTTGATCTCTAACGACTTCACATAAGGCGTTCTCGGCTGCTTTTTGAAACATCCTTCTTTTCTCCAGCTTTATGTTCATTTGTTTATTGTAACCTGAAGATGTTTTGACGAAGACTCGAAAGTACTAGTAATGTTTATGAAACACTTATTAATTTCGTTTAATTTGCCATAAAAATAATTATTAAGCAAAATATTTAAAAAATAAAAAGGTGAGAATTCTGTTATGCTTAACAATGTTTGCTTCGATGAAAGAATGATGACTAAATATACACATAATTCATTTCTCTCTTTCTGTCTCTTTCTCTCTCTCTCTCTCTCTATATATATATATATATCTATCTATCTATATACTACTAAAAGTCTATGGGTCTTGTATGTTTGCAATCAGCTTTCAGCTTTCCGGTTTTCAACATCCGGTTGCGCATGCGTAAATAGCATCGTCTTCCAATCTGTTATTCTAATTCCGTTGAACTCCTTTTATTAACGAACGCATGCAATTTTTCATTCTGGAAATGTTTATATCGCTTTAAATATAAAACAATTTAATTTAATTTCATCAAATAGTTTTTTTGTTTACTTGACGACTAAAAACATTCAACGGGAGCACTTCGTAAAGTCTGTCGCAGTTTCAAACCCTTTTAAAAAACAAAAACAAACAAACAAAACAACAACAATCTATATATTAATACGCTAAGGTGTACGTACGTGTGTCACGCTTCCAGCAAACGCTCTGCGCATGCGTGCCGCACCTAGATTATTAATAACATTTAATTAGCCTAATTTCTGCATCGTATTTTAATTATTTCCCTTTAGCGCAACGGTAAGCGACGTAGTATTTTTGTCTTTGGCCCGACTGGTTTATAGTTCGATCCCAACCAGCCGCTAATATTTTTTCTTCTACATTTCGAGCGGAAGGGGAAGAAATAATACATTTTTTTTAATCACCCGGTCAAAAAGTACTTTTTGTGTTGCTTAAAACTTAAAACTATTTTTTGTTTTTTATTTTGACGTTTTTAGGGCATGTCTATTATTTTTTGTTGTTGTTGTTTTTGAACGGACGTTAAGCAATGTTTTTTTTTTTCAATGATAGTTTGAACTAAGTATTTATTTTTTATTTGCACCACTTCTTAAAGTGTTAAAACATTTATTTATTATTTTTGGATGGTAAGGAACCAGTATTTATTTTTTAAATGTTTTGAACGGACAATAAGCAATGTTTGTTTTGTTTTGTTTTTTTTTCTCAGTGAAACACCGAGAGCGTGGTCGAAAGAAAGAGAGAGTGTGTGTTCGTAAGAGATGGAGGGGGGGATAGAGAAAGAGTGAAAACGCAATAAAAACAAATAAATAAATCGCAAAAAGTCTCTTACTAACAAATAGAAGGTGATTTGTTACATTAGGACCCGCGCTAACTTTGACCCCGTCGTTAGGGTTAGGGTCAGTGAGGGGTTAGGGTTAGCTATAAAGTTCAGGGTCATTGGGGGTTAGGGTTAAAATTAGGGTCAGGGCCAAAGTTAGCCCAGGTCCCAATGTAACAAACTACCAAATAGAGATAGTAAAAAATAAGACAATGACAATGATATTGTATAGTTAACATCTGAGAAGTTAAGTTTCTTATTTTGTGTCACGATCTGACACTCTCATTTAATAAGATTTAGTATTTACTTTTGCCCCTGACAACGGGGGAGGGGAGTCGCGACCGATAGTGATTGCTGAAGAGACAGCTTTTACCCCGACAACCGAGTAATATAATAAATATATATACTTCCATCCCGTCACGCAAAATTTTGGTGAGTAAGATATGTGCATATTTCTAGCCACCGGATAATTTTATTAACAGTAAATTATACAAATTGATGTAGAAAACACTGTGGAATTCCTTTTTTTTTTCAGTGAAAA
>OY744543.1:63284703-63287203 GCA_963556195.1 Sepiola atlantica | reverse complement strand
AATCCGACGTAATGGGAAATGAAAAAGGAAAAACCAAGAGATATTTATTTATATATTCACCAACGTTTCGTCTTTATTGTAAGACCTCCACAGGATGATAATTTTAATGTCATGCAAGTACATCGAAATATTGGGTTGACATGATGGGTTGATAAGGAAAATTAGTAGCCGTGGCTACTAAGAGCCCTGGACGAGGGTCCGGGCTGCGAGAAGTCAGTCAGTAGCAAAGAGTGAAATGGACCCACTCAAAGCTTTCCATATTCATTTCATATCTCTTGTTTTTTTCTTTTTCATTTCCCATATATATATATATATATATATATATATATATATATATATATATATATATATATATATATATATATATATATATATATATATATATGGTTTTAAATATGAGATTATATATATAATTATTTTCACAATCAGACAACGCCGCAGCACACAACCAATGAAAGCCAAAAACCGGAAGTCAGTAGAACACATCCGAAACCAGGGTTCGAAACCCGTCACTTGCATGCGAGGCGAGTACTCTGCCACCGAGCCACCTCACTACATACAAGAAAGTTTTATGAACTAACACAGATTAAATAAACTGCGGCGAAGGCCGACTATGAAATGAACCTACTCTTCTCAACAAGGGGTGTAGTCATCCAACTACTAAGAACCCAGGCCGATGTCTCACAAGTAGGATTTTATACTCGCTAGGACGATGTCATCTAAAAAGCTAACCAAGCGACAAATAAATATTAGATTTTTAATATCAGATGATATATATATATATATATATATATATATATATATATATATATAATTATTTCCACAATCAGACCACGCCGCAGCCCACAACCCATGAAAGCCACACACCGTAAGTCCTAGACTCTAGTTTCGCTCTCCTTTTGAGCTCATCAGTAGAACACATCCGAACACAGGATTCGAAACCCGAGTCACTAAGCCACCTATTAGTGTACAACTAGAGCTGTTGATTTAACATCATCTAAACCTTAGTTATTCAGAGACACATTCAATATTTCCTTCAAAAACACTTTATTTACAGACAATTGTTTCTGCCCATTTTTCATGCCATACAAAATAGTACTGATATTCATGACGAGGCTTCATCAGCGCCATTTTTTAAAAATAACATTAAAACTAATAACAATACTATGCTAAGAGAATGCAAGTTTCATCGTACACTTAAACGCCGAAATGAAAACTCCAACTTGAAATAGAAGTTAATATTTCACTTTTTAGTCGGAATAGAAATGCTAAAAATGATACAATTCAATTCTGCGTTTCATGTGTACGATTAAACTTGCTATGATTTACTGTTTTTCATGTGCTTTTAAAATATCCGCAATAAAGAAATTAAAAAATATATTTAAAGATTTTAAGGTGGGGATCACTTTCCTATGTGAACTTAACGTAAAATGAACACCCACTTCCTGCCCAATCCGGTAAATCGTGACGCATAACAGGATGTTGTCTCAATCTGGGGATGGGAAAATGTGTGTAGTGACATATTTTTTTACTCATACAAATTAGTTTTTTTCTGTTTTAAATATAAATGGGGGCGGGATTTTACGTTTTATAAATTTCTAATTTAAAACTTTATTTTAGGGTGAGGGGGTTGGAGTTTTTCATATTCTGAAATTAGCGACCAGTTGACAAAGAAAACCGACCATGATGGAAAATACTCGTGTTTGGCGAAGTAAAAGTGATGCTAACTAACGTTAACGAAGTTTACCAAACAATCTACACAATACGAACTGAACTTAAAAAAATGTTTTTGACCCTAATCTAACCCAAACTTGACCATAAACTAACCCTAATCTAACCCTAAACTAATACTTTGTTTAATCTTGCAAAATCGGTTTCGTTCGATTCATATTGTGTAGAAGTATCGAAACTTGAATCGGTTTTCTCCAGAAAGTCGGAACTTCTTACGTCATAACGCAAAGTTTTGGTACCACTCCTAAAAAGCACCAGAAATAATAAACCCTGCTACCAATCCACACACCCAAAAAAAAACAGGGTGGGAGCAGAAGAAATGTATCCTAAAACATCAAATATTGTTTCCACGCTTCATTTTATTGTAGGACCCATCCTCCCCCCCAAAATAAAATAAAATAAAGAAACAAAATAAAAATACAGGCTTTGATAAGACACACATACCCCTATATAGCACAACTTTTGATTTCCTTATAATATTGAAAAAAAATGTGTTCTACATCCCTATATTACCGCTAAATGGCGCGGTAGTTATTTATCTACCTCCCACAAGGTAAGATGTGACACAAGGTCGGGAAAGTGGGATTAGATAAGCCAGCGCTCGAGAGGTGGCGAGGTAGTAGGTGCTAATTTTACGTTAACTTTATATAGGAAAGTAATCCCCTTACTCTAGCAGCATGAATATTTACAAAATATTTAATTCCTTTTTGCGAATATTTTTTATAGTTAAATCATTTTTATATCCCCCCGCCCATGTCGGGCCACGAGT
>OY744543.1:63259703-63282203 GCA_963556195.1 Sepiola atlantica | reverse complement strand
TTGGAATGCTGTATAATATTAACATATATATAAAAGAAAGATAAATCGAGTTGTAAATTTGAATAATCTAAAAAGCCGACATTATTTCCTTACGGACCGAATATAATGTTCTGTACAGGGAACTATTTCAATCTGTTATTCATAAAGGGCTTAGAATTTCCCAATTCAAAAAAAAAATAAAGAGAAGAAGACAAAAAGATGATGAAGATGATGAAGAAGGATGCTGATAAGGAAAAGGAAAGGATACAGATGGCGGGAATAAAAGACATTGCCCCTCCCCAATGCACATGGCTTTACTTTTCTCTTTAATCATTTGTACGGTACCCTGTATCCGCTCCACGCACGGTACATCTTCTGTGCGCTTGCGTAGAAGTGAGTACCTATTCACGTACACACATAGGTACACACAAGTGTTTAAAATGACATAAAATAACACTTACGGTTCTCTGGGCCAGAGTAACGTTAAAAAGATCAGTTAAACTCGAAGAAGAAGAAGAAAAAAAAACTTGACCCTGAAGATAATCAAGGCTATCATTAACAAACATCTCGTGTAAAGTGTCCAACTTTTACAAACTGGGTTCACGAATAGCAGATCCCCTCCAAAAAAAAGGACAAGCGATTTAATGTTTAAATCTCTTCCAACCCCAACCTACCTTGCTCGGTCTTTCTCAACCTTGAATGATCGTTATACGAGTTCCCCCCCCCCTTTGCCCTCTTCTTTTAATCACGTTCTTCTTATCTTGAACAGTAGGTACTTATATCGAAGGAGGTTCCAGATTCTTTTATAATTACAAGACCCACAACTTCAGAGATTAATTCCCCATGTTTGTTTGAAGCAGGCACGTTTTTTTATAACATAGATGCGATGGAAAGCGTGGTCGTCGTGCTAATCTTATCGAGGGCATCGGAGGATATATTCAGAGACGGAAATAAATTTGTCGAGTCCAAAAATGACAAGATGCGCATCTGTAACTACAAACATCAAACCAATCTTACTCTATGAGCTGAGAGAGGAACATTTATCAGCTAAAAAGAATCAGTCCTTCGTATGAACCAAAACTGCGTGCAAGCTTGTGATGGTGTGATGGTGCTCTACCCTATTTCGTGACTATATGGACTCTTCTAGACATTATGTATAGAGAAGACTACGACGAAGCGAATAATACTCTAGGGGACGAAATAATAGATGTAGTGTTCGACAAATTTAAGATATCAACATTGCAAACAGGTTCTCGGCAGCGAAGATCAAAATGAAAACGTAAGATTACGAACTTGATTGTAATAAACTTTAAAAGGTAAAAAGTATTGACTCCATACAAAACAAGACTTAAAATAGGGGTGCTATGGTATGATGGTGATCTATCCTATTTCGTGCTTATATGGACACTATATATAGAGCAACCTACGACGAAGGACCGAGCAGGCTAGGAGCAGCCTCTGTTTCCAGAGACTCTTGACTGGAAGATACCAGTCGAGAATCTGTTCCGGAGAATCAGTCCGACAGAAACTGGGTTATTTCTGCGGCCTTTTATCTGTCGGGCTGTGGTATTAGTCCTGAGTAGTCCTAGGAGGTCCAGCCTCCCAGGCCTTGCCTCACATCTTTGGGGAGAAGTTAGTTCATGGATAACTGCCTGAAGCGCCATGACCGGGGTATGCCGACGGGGTTACCCAGGCAATTTCTAATAGGCCAGAGTGTCCCTTCTTTAAGGGGGCTACTTGATTCTCCCCGCCTTGCGGCCTTGTGCCACATCTTCCTTCGGTGGAAAAGAAGTAAATACCTGGGTATTTACTTCTTTTCCAAGCAGTTTTTCTGTAACATACTATTATGTACTTATGCAACTACACACGTTTGTAAATATACCACCGTGTTGTCTTATTTATTATTCCCCCCAAGGTCGCAACAAGGATGAAGATACGCCAAATAATATACACATATATTTAAACCATGAACAAGAACTTAGGCAAACACCATGAATACATATATAAAAGTATTACAAACTCGAAACGTAAACACTTTTCAAAATGACTTGATTCGGAATCAAATGAACCGGAATGTATTGATATGCCGTAAAACAGAAAAAAAACTGACCTAGATCAAGTGGGAAATGACATGAGTGAAGTAGATAACGACTTGGACTGACGGCATGCGTGTGGCAAGTTTGATTACAGTCAATTCCATAGCACCACTTTCAATTATGAATTTTAGCAACATTCAAGTGATCCCTTCTGTAAATACTTGAAAGAATTGAGGAAACCAGTACCAACGAGAATACCCCTAGTCAAACCTTTCCTCACCGTGGTAGGGGCGATGACAACGTGGTCGTGTCAGAGCTACCGGGTTAACAGAGCTCTGGTAAAAAAATCCAGGAGTCGGCATCAGGATCCGTCGTCCTCCGGTCGTTTCTACTTCTGCGTATGGCAAACAAAGATAGTCCAGGCGGGGAACAGCTCCTTAATGGAATAAAAGTGGCAACGTCACCTCTGTGTCATTTCCCGACTTTGTATGCAACCAGTGATCCTTGCTATTTTCTTTGTCGTTTGGTAAAAACCTGCAATCCTGTAGGTTAACCAATAGTTGCGACACACGACGAATCGTGTAGACCAGACAATCCTGAGGCACGATATTCGTGAGCTCTATGCAGAAGTCTGACTCGCCTAACAAACAAACAGACACCAGAATAAATAAGCAAGCCGGTCCCCTAAAGAGTCGTACCATGCTGATTCATACGGATTCACTTTACTAGAACAACGTGTTGATTACAAACCGCCAGATCCGTCGTCTGGTTTCACTCCTGAATGTCAAGTGACATAAATAACTACTTGATTTGAAGGAACGCTTTAGACGAAAGTTGTAACTTTTCAGCTGCGATTTTAAGAATAAAAAGACTTCCATTGAGATCAAGTAGTTATTCACATCACACGACATTCAAGAGTGAAAACAGACGACTGTTGCTTTTTACAAGTTCTTTCTCTGCAGCTAAATGACCTTATTTTCCTTCAAAATTGTAAGAATATTAAAAATGCTTGCTGGACTGATCCACCCTTCTTTGCCCTGAACCCTTAAACACCAGCTGGTATGAATAAGCACTCGAGCGAAAAATACTAAATCTATGACTCATACAATTGTCGGTAAACTTTTTCTCTGAAAGTATAACTTATACGCGATAACACTTGACTTGCTCAAGGAAGAAAAGTGAGTTCAAACCTTGAGATACACACTGTCGTGTCTTTCGGAATGAATCAAAAGTATTCATATGTGCTTATATGTATGTGCGTGTGTATGATTCATGTATATGTATATGCTGTTTGCGTGTATTTGTTTATATTATGTGTTTATATTATGTGTTCGTTATATCATTTACCTCCTCTTCAGAAGGGTACACACAAGGTCAGGTGTGGGTTTCATAGAACTGGATTCGAACTTGGTACATCCAGGTCTTCAGTCCGTGTCGTTAACTACTTAGCCACCGTCATGTTATGTGTTTTGGTATTTTTTGGTTGGTTATTATGTGTGTTTATATGCGGTACATGTTATTGTTACATAACGAAAGTCTTCATTTAAGGTGGAAAGATTCATTGATGGATAAGAGGTTAAAAAGATGACCTCAGCGGGTAAACGGAAAGGTGTTTTCTGTATTTCCGGTCAAACCTTCAATCGGGGCAGTCATACAAAATCTGCTCGTCTATAACAACAAACCCCAGTGTGTGGGGCATGCATGTAATGTGAGCTAGCATAGCATGTCAACTCACCCTCTCTCTCTCTTTCTTTCTCTATGTCTCTCTCTCCATATATATATATATATATATATATATATATATATAACATAAAATATAATAACACGAAATTACATAATTGTTGATGCAATAATTTATTTCAACCTTGTGGTTTCCTCAAGCATCGAACTAGACAATTACATTTTTGAGACAGTCTCAAAAATGTAATTGTCTAGTTTGATGAAATAAATTATTGCATCGACAATTATGTAATTTCGTGTTATTATATTTTATGTTATTCTTGCTCTATTTACCACATTGAGCTCTCATAACCGGATTTCTTCCTGGAATTATTCCATTATAACAAATATATATATATATATATATATATATATATATATATATATATATATATATATATATATATATATATATATATATATATATATATATATATTGATGATACGACGAAGAAAACTATAAACAGGCGCCATCTCGCAATATACATTATGGCGACATTATTGCGGTTCTGAGTGCGTCAGAGATTTTAAGTCATACGTTACGTATTATCATATATGTGCGCACATTACGACGCATCAATTTTTAGTCCAAATTCGTATAGTTGAAAAAAGTATGATATCTTTTTGAAAAAGCCTTTCATTTTAACTTTCCTGTTTTCCAATGAAATTACGAAAAGAAATTCTGTTATTCATAGAAAGATGTTAATTCTTAACAACTGGCAAACAAAATGAAAAACCTATCCGTAATTATAAAAGGCTGATTTTCATTAAATCATAATTGTATGATATGTGCTTATATATAATAATTGAATAATACTTCAACAATATTAGCGTGGGGAATTTACCACGTTTAGTTTACTACAGGTGATCGTTTTCTTTCTCCGGTGAATACAAAGAACCAAATGCAGGTGTAGAATATGGTTTGTATATAATCATAGTTAATTCGTTAAACTCGAACGATTTTAGAATATATACTATGCCATCATTTTGACTTTCAAATTAATGATAGACAAATGCTGGTAACTATTATAAACACACAAACACACGCATGTATATATATATATATATATATATATATATATATATATATATATATATATATATATATATATATGTGTGTGTATAATCCGGTGTTTTAGTCTCGTGGACGGTGATCGCTGCTGTTCGTCCATTGTTTCTGATTTTCCTTGTTTTTGTGAGATGCTGAGAATTTTATATGGACTATAAGAGTCCTTTTTAAACAGTTCAGGTTTTCATTGTCAATGAAACCATGGTTCATTTACAGAATAAGTAATGCATAGTTTTTAAATAACTCATTTATATATATATATATATATATATATATATATATATATATATATATATATATATATTTATATATATATATATATATATATATATATATAATATTGAATATTCTGACCACATAAGTGAATAGCTTCGGTGTTCCACGGTAATTCTGTGCGGAAAGGTTATTTCCTCCCTGAAGTAAACAAAGCAACTTTAAATGTGTTGTGGGTCATCTTAGTTGTTCAAACCTTAAAAGCACACGTCATGACAAATTACACTCAATTATATATATATATATATATATATATATATATATATATATATATATATATATATAGTGTGTGTGTTAGAGATTGAGATTAATTCCAGAAGGAAATCCGGGTATGAGAGCTCAATGTAATAAACAGAGCAAGAATAAAATAAAATAAAGTAACACAGAATCACATAATCACCGGTGCAATAATTTATTTCGCCCCTACGGCTTTATACAACTATCCAAGCGAGGTGATTACACTTTTTAAAATTTATATGTTTGAATACATTACGTCAAATTACTGCAAGACAACTCATACAGGAATGTAATCGATGCAATTCAGTGTCAGTCGACCCCAGTAAACATATACTTCTTCATGGCTGAAAAAACACCACCGTTTAACAATAAAATAATGATGACGAAATGCAAGTGGGTGTGTTTGACTCCGAGACTGTTAAATTTTTCAGGACATTGGACGGAGGATTTCAACGTCTACGCACGAGCCCCGTGAGTCAGCCTGGTTGTTCCAACGCATCTCCCTGGCAACGCTATGTCAGTAACGGCAGCGTCACTTCCGTTCTAATCGTCATCTGTTGACTCTCTCTTTCTTTCTCTCCCCCTCTCTATCTACCTATGTCTGTATCTGTCTCTTTGCTTCTCTTTCTCTCACATTATTGTTTTATAAATAATTGGACTTGTTTTGGTTTGTCTTCACAATGACAGTCATGATTGTTTATTTATTGTTGGTTTGAAATTGTATTTCTTATCCTGGAATGAAATTATTGTCGATTCTGTTCTTAAAATAAAGTGGTGGGACATACATTAACCGTCGGACGCAGTTCAATGTAATCAAATCGTATTTAGCGAAGAAACCAAAAATTTCTTTGTATTTACAGAAGACGAGATTTGTTGGAAGTCGAAATAGTGAAAAGAATAACCCACTCAAATGTTACAAAACCGAATATCGTTTTCGGACAAAAGTTATGTCTTTCTTAAGGCTAAATAAAACAGTAAAAACACAATATCTTATTTATTTCTCTGTAAATGTAGTCAGTCAATAAGTTATTTGGTCTTTTGTTAAGTGTGAGGATTATCGTAATTCACCACCATTGTAAATCTAGACTTCATATTTCATAAAGAACCAAATAACTATGAAAAATATACCTGACAAATTATACATCAACCATCATAGACCCCGAAGCTCGCACCAACAGATTATAAAAATCATTTGAGTGGATTAAGACTTACTTCAAGAGATGAGAGATGAAAAATAAGTTAGTTTCCTTTTTCAGATTTTAACCTACAATATAGATCGTAAATGACGAAAAATTAAATTATCTATTTTTTTCTATAGAAAAAATGAGAACTAATGAGATCCCAGGGGACTTGCTTACTACACCAAGCGATTGCTCAATTACTCTGTTCACCTTGTATCTTTTGTGTATGAAACTTTCTTTCCTATGCTTAAAACGTGTTAGGGTGATTATTTATTATTTTCATGTTAATCCTGATACACAGGTTACAATAAAACCTAAGGATTTTATGAACGTTGCATTAGAAAGGTTATTGACGAATAGGATATGTTATAGATGAGAATTATGATGAGCTTAGCGAATAAATAAACCTGATATTATGTTTATATAGAGTTTTATATACGGAAAGAACTTTAGTTACAAATTGTAAGTTTGGATGACATATTTGGAGATGAATCAAAATGAATGTTAAAAAAGTTGTTAAATCTCTATTGGAACTCAAATATAAATCAAACAATTAAAGTTGTTTATGAAAGTCGCTCGGGACAAGGCACGAAGCCACTTGATGTAAGGAGCAACACTCAAAAGATGGTTATCGCAAAGATAGAAGATGCTTATTGATTTTAGTCTTGAAAAGAACAAGCCTAGAGGTAAGAGGAAAACGGTCACATGATAAGTTCCACAAGTCTTCAGTTCTTGAAAACAAAATACTACTGGAATAGAAAGATATGATCTAATGAGGTACTATAACAGCGAATCTATGAAGATTATAGACCAACAAGTCAAACGAGCTGAAACATAGGAAGCCGGGAATATATCAGACAATTCTGAAGAACACATGCAATAGTAGTAGAAGAAACTGAGACTAGCAACATCACGTGTATAAGAGAGAGAGAGAGATGGAGAGAGAGAGATATGGAGAGAGAGAGAGAGAGAGAGAAACGATGCAGAAAAGAAGAAAGGACATGCCCAACAAAATTACAGATAAGCTTCTGAACCTTATACAGAACCCTCCATTAGATTATCCTGCCCAAACATGGCAACAGTATTCCGTACAAGATCTGCTAGTACATTTGTAGAGATAGAGAATAGCTTCACTTGTGAGAAAGTGTTTGGAGCGATAGAGAATCAGAAAGAGCAATGGATCTAATGTATGAACTCCAAGAAAAACTTGATGACAAAGAAAGACCAAATAAGTTTCAAAGCGATTTCTCCTCAATAAAATAGCAGAATTACTGAAAGGCCGTTAGATTAATTTTTCAATAAAATAGCAGAATTACTGAAAGGCCGTTAGATTAATTATTTAATTTATGCTGGAGACTATCTAACGCATCCTTACAACGTGTTCGAGACAATTTAAATGTTTTTATATTTTTTCATTTCAAAACTATCTGAAGTAAATAGTAGCAGCAATGTGCAACGTGGACCTGTTGTTTTTTACATTTGGTGAGTGTTGTAGTTGGTTAACATGGGCGATTACAAAAGTATCGGGATATTGAAAGAGCCGTATCAAGTTTGGACATTTTAGCTGCAGCTCAGTGCTCCTTGAATACCTTGAACGCCATAAGATCTGAGCTGGAGAATTGATATGAAAGTGTGGAATCAGTGTCTAGCAGAACTGTTCATAGCAGGCGTTCTGAAAGATCCAGGCAACGCGGACCTTGACGAGAGAGGTCGGCGTCAGAGTGGCGACTATAAAGAGAGGCTTAACGAGAATCCTTGATACTCCTCATATAAGAGACACCAAGACCAGTTACTCACTGTCAACCCCCAAGATAACTGCCTAACGAAATCACATGAATTCCTCAACAAAGCTAAACACACAGTGAAGTCGGCGATGATCTGGTCTGTTGTTTTCTTAGTCTTTCCAGGTACCTCCCGGCGGAGTCTCTTATCAAGGTCAAAATGGTATATTTACTGAAAACAGCCAATACCAAGCTTCGATATCGAATAGATTTGTTTGTGAGACTTCAGAAGACGGGATTTCCTCCACTCTAAAATAAAGCTCAACGTGTATTCATTTATATATATATATATATATATATATATATATATATATATATATATATGATAATTTTATTTACACAGACATGTACAAAATCTGCGACACTGGCATGTCGATGTTATCGATCAACAGTTACTATAAACTGAGATCTCATCAGGCAGAGTTAGAATCCGATCTTAACCTCAGATCATATTTGGAGAGAACATTCTCTCCAAATATGATCTGAGGTTAAGATCAGATTCTAACTCTGCCTGATGAGATCTCAGTTTATAGTAACTGTTGATCGATAACATCGACATGCCAGTGTCGCAGATTTTGTACATGTCTGTGTAAATAAAATTATCATATATAAAGCTCTATTTTGATATTGAGCACTTTTTATAAACCCGGTTAAAATTCTCTGGATTACCACCCTGTGGATATTTTTCACCTGGATTATTACCATTATATATATATATATATATATATATATATATATATATATATATATATATATATATATATATATATATATATATATAATATTTGTTATTGTTTATTATCTATGTACGTATACGTTTCGTCCTTAATAATCAGGACTCATGCAAAAATGTCATTTTTTAACTTCTGTATGATGACATCTGAATTAAATTACACATCGTTTACCTTCGGGCAAGAATCAAAGTGCAGTAACTGTTTTATCCAAAGATGGTACAGGAATATGGTAGGGTCTTCGTTCGTGCCGGACGTCCATAGAATGGAAATATATCACAAAGCCCTACAAGAGTTTTAGACTAAAGACCCACATAACCAGATATATTCTGGAATTACATTAATCAGAAAACTTAGATAGACATGTTGCAATTCGAACAAAGGTTGTATAATAATAATGTGGGGTCTGCTTGCACGCCGGACGTCCATAGAATGGAAATATATCACAAAGCCCTACAAGAGTTTTAGACTAAAGACCCACATAACCAGATATATTCTGGAATTACATTAATCAGAAAACTTAGATAGACATGTTGCAATTCGAACAAAGGTTGTATAATAATAATGTGGGGTCTGCTTGCACGCCGGACGTCCATAGAATGGAAATATATCACAAAACCCTACAAGAGTTTTAGACTAAAGACCCACATAACCAGATATATTCTGGAATTACATTAATCAGAAAACTTAGATAGACATGTTGCAATTCGAACAAAGGTTGTATAATAATAATGTGGGGTCTGCTTGCACGCCGGACGTCCATAGAATGGAAATATATCACAAAGCCCTACAAGAGTTTTAGACTAAAGACCCACATAACCAGATATATTCTGGAATTACATTAATCAGAAAACTTAGATAGACATGTTGCAATTCGAACAAAGGTTGTATAATAATAATGTGGGGTCTGCTTGCACGCCGGACGTCCATAGAATGGAAATATATCACAAAACCCTACAAGAGTTTTAGACTAAAGACCCACATAACCAGATATATTCTGGAATTACATTAATCAGAAAACTTAGATAGGCATATTTCAATTCGAACAAAGGTTGTATAATAATAATGTGGGGTCTGCGTGCACGCTGGATGTCCATAGCAACCATAGACAACAAATGAACGATACAACTGTGGAATTTCCACGGGTCCTGCTAGCAACTAAATATTATTCGAAAGTGGTAAGGGTTAGTAAACCGCACGAGTTTTTCCGCCAATCTTGAATGTCTTTCTTTTCTTTGCTGTCAGGCGCTAATCGGTATTTGAAAATATTCCAACAATTTGTCAAAAACAAACTGCTTAGTTAAGCTGATATCTACATATGGTTTTAATTATCTGCTCCTATACCTAAATACACACGTAAATACACTCGAATACATCCACAAATATATATATATATATATATATATATATATATATATATATATATATATATATATATATATATATAATCGTAAATATATACACATGAAGTCCATAAAAAAAAGTATATCGCGCAGTGACCCTGTCAACACGGCTTTACAAAGTCGACACATGGTCTGCGGAGAAAGTCTCTTCTCACTAACGCGGAACTATTAAATGAGCCTCTGAAACAAAGCAACTCAGTTCAAATACATCGCCGCGACAATATAAAGCAACACTTAACCGGGTGGCACATTTCAGTTTACAATGTGAAACATCCCACCCGCCTTTTTGGTGGCTCGAAGACAGCATTGGAGCAACGAAGCACTTGGCTATAAATAAAACAAAATACGCAGTAGATCACTTAACAGTCCTGTCAACGTAACAGATTGAGATTGGGACTGTCTTGAAAGCCAATTTTCACAAACCCCGCATACTACAAAGCTTCAACCGATGGTGATGCCCCAATTTGTGATCTCGGGAGCGAGAGTAGAGTAGTGGCGTTCAGAGATTTTGTGCTGTCATGGTGGGGCCCAAGGCCAACTTCTTAAATTTATTCCCCAAAGCCACAAGTATAAGTCCTAGTACTGAGAAATAGCATAAGAAAGGGAGATAGTCTGAATATGATCGGATTTCCCTCAATCCGAATTCCCGTGGTCGGCACCCCGTCACCCCTCCCCCTGCACACCACTAGAGTCACCTCTTTGCTACCATTGCTAGATGTTGCCAGTCTTTCTCTGCTCTATCGTTATTTACATGGAAGGTGCTCGACTGAGCTTCAATCTTTGGTTCCATCCTATAAAAATTCCCTGCAAGAACTCGTCTTAGTACCACAACTGCAAAGAACTTTCATTTATTCCTTCGTGTACCTAAGATCAATCATAATTTCCATGAAAAGTATTTATTTTAAATCTGTTGAACACATTACCACAGGAATGATTCCTTGAAAGCTACAATATGGCCCTTTTCAAATCCAATGGCAACAAATACTTGTCATTAACTCATAAGTAATCAAGTCATCAAATTTTGTTCATTCCATTCATCATTTTCAATCCTCTCATGATATCTTTCATCATTAAACTGACAATTTTTCCATCTCATTAACCTTTATCCTTGAGTGGTTTTAACTTTAATAAGTGATGACTTATTAGTAAAAATCGATCAACTCTGATCCAAAGTGGTATAACCTAGGTCCCGTATATGGTTAAATATAATATGTCCTTTACATCATGAATATTTAGTTAACCCTTGACCTCCGAGAACGAGTTACATTGTCTTCACCGAATGTGTCTTTCTCAGAGTGGGGCGAGTAGAATTGCCCGAAACTGTGGCGATCGGAATAAACAAACAATCTTATGATTTTTGAACAATTAAGAAAAGAAGCAATAGATTTAGATATTCTTCTTTGAGGTTGACAATGAATACTTGAGAAAAAAGGTATCTACATGGAAACTTAGGTCATTGGACGCTCACACTCCATTCAGTTGACATACGCTTATATTTAATCCGTCTGGTTTAGTACAGCAAAACCTTAACTAACGAACGTCTCTGTTTACGAACAATTTTTTTTACATGGAAAATGTATCTGTTTACGAATAATTTTTTTACATGGAAAATGTATCTGTTTACGAACAATTTTTTACATGGAAAATGTATCTGTTTATGAAAATTTTTTTTACATGGAAAATGTATCTGTTTACAAACAATATTTTATACATGGAAAAAATATTGTTCGTAAACAGATACTGTTTACGAACAATATTTTTTACATGGAAAATGTATCTGTTTATGAACATTTTTTTTACATGGAAAATGTATCTGTTTACGAACAATTTTTTTTACATGGAAAATGTATCTGTTTACGAACAATTTTTTACATGGAAATGTATCTGTTTACGAACAATATTTTTTACATGGAAAATGTATCTGTTTACGAACAAATATTTTACATGGAAAATGTATCTGTTTACGAACAATATTTTTTACATGGAAAATGTATCTGTTTACGAACAATTTTTTTTACATGGAAAATGTATCTGTTTACGAACAATTTTTTTACATGGAAAATGTATCTGTTTACGAACAAATATTTTACATGGAAAATGTATCTGTTTACGAACAATTTTTTTTACATGGAAAATGTATCTGTTTACGAACAATTTTTTACATGGAAAATGTATCTGTTTACGAACAATTTTTTTACATGGAAAATGCATCTGTTTACGAACAATTTTTTACATGGAAAATGTATCTGTTTACGAACAATCTTTTTTACATGGAAAATGTATCTGTTTACGAACAATCTTTTACATGGAAAATATATCTGTTTACGAACAAATTTTTTACATGGAAAATATATCTGTTTACGAACAAATTTTTTACATGGAAAATATATCTGTTTACGAACAAATTTTTTACATGGAAAATATATCTGTTTACGAACAAATATTTTACATGGAAAATGTATCCGTTTACGAACAAATTGTTTACATGGAAAATATATCTGTTTACGAACAATTTTTTTACATGGAAAATATATCTGTTTACGAACAAATATTTTACATGGAAAATGTATCCGTTTACGAACAAATTTTTTACATGGAAAATGTATCCGTTTACGAACAAATTTTTTACATGGAAAATGTATCTGTTTACGAACAAATTTTTTACATGGAAAATGTAGAGAAAGAGGTAGAGAATGCTGGAAATTTTGGAAGACTTGCTATTATTCGGACTCCAAGGAAGACCACTGCCGGCATTATCACAAACCATGAGGAACATGTATCGACTTCTGTAGTTAGTTTATATCTAGCCAATTGGCGAGCAAATACCTCCTATAATAAGGACAAAGCCAGAAAATCTCTTTACGTTTGAGATAGCTTACTGATGAGGCATACATATATTGTAATAGTCTTTCTTTTTCTGTAGTCCATTAACTGCACTTCGTTGAACGTGAACTGGACTTCCTTGAACTTAAAGTGACTGACGGCTTATATTCCTGTATTTTTTATTTCATCGTGGATTGAATGTTGGCGTCCTTCAAGCTCCGGACCCGTGAGGCGAGAGCCGTAACAAATCGTTTTTCTACATGTCTAAACGAAGCCTTATACATGTAATAATGCTGTTTCAAAGTACCCTGCTACATTAAAATGTTCTATATATATATATATATATATATATATATATATATATATATATATATATATATATATAGTCTGTCCGGTTAGGTTTGTTTGATGTGATGTTGATCTAGTACACGACGGACTTCAATGAAAATTTTCAATCCAAGGACTAATCTTTTATGTCCTGAAAAAGCATTTGGGTATTGCACGGGGTTTGGGCTTGCAAATTATGAAATACCTCGTAGATAGATCGCAAGAATAGCTTATTTTGATGGAGTTTCTGTTAAAAAGTTTATGATGTTTTCTTTGTGGTGGGAAGTGCTTATTCAGTAATCTAAGAAATGTTTGAGTTACCTTGTATTTGATATTGAGAGATAATGGTGGGGTAAACCAGATAGGGTTTCTCTTTTTACTTGTGTTGATTTGATTTGTGGGTGGACTGTGGATGTAATAAATTGTTTCCTTAAATCTGCTCTTGTAAAGAGCGTTTTTGTAGTATAGAGCGTCCTGGCTGAAGATATTAGGGTTAGATTACAGGCTGGACATTCTAGAACGTATGCTAGGAAGGAGGTTTCTAAATACAATGCGGATATAATCTGACGATCCTTTTGCGATTCCTAGACGAGATCACACGATTGTCAGTGACTTGGGCTGCGGCCGTCGTAATAACTAGGCCGGTTCACTGGAAAATGACATCATGCTATAATATAGCAAACGAGATCTTTCGAACAGTCAAGCTATGGGCAAAATGAATAGGCCATCTCCAAAATGACAAAACAATTTGACCCCTTCCTTCACTTAAAAATTCATTAAAATTCAGGAAATCAACCAATTTTAATGAAATTTTTAATATTTATTATTTAATACTCACGGAATACAATTAACCCATTACTTTGTTAGAAATCCGAGTGCAAATATATCATTTCGTGTAAATAAAAAAAAACACCTTAAATAAAGTTATATCACTGGGTACTAAAAAACGCATGAATGTATTTTTTTAATGAAAATAAAGCATCGTAGATGTTAACAATAAAGCAATCTTTTAAAATATAGTTCTCATATATCACGAAAAAGCCCTTAAATTTCGTGTTAATAAAATCAATATAACTCGAAGAAAATTAAATTTTCTCGAATTAAATAATAATATTGCATAAATAATACGACGCGTTTTTTTTAAATATTTGTACATACTTAATGAATGAGAGCTTTAAAAAGCATTAGAACGCTTTAAAATTGCATTAAAAAAATTAAACGTAATAAATCCATTGCGAAATAATTGAGAATACTGCATTTAGTTAATCTTATCTTCCAATCTAATCTAATCTAATCTAAATATGAATAAATGTTAATCTTTTCTAAGTATATTAACATCATTAAAGTCTTTCTTAAATATAACGATACAGTATATACAGTAATCTCTAACCTCCGTAAAAAACAGCTTTTTCATATTTGCATATTTATTTTCTTTTTAATTTCTACTAAATTAATACTCTGTAATATGTTGTCAAAAGACCATATTCCCAGGAATTACCTCCTCTATTTTTAAGGGGGTGGGAGGAATCCTCACATGTTTAACATCCTCCTTTATATTTTAAACTAAAAAAAACTTTTTAAAATTACTAAATTGTTAAAATTAAGGCACTTGTGCAGAATAGAGATTTTTGTTTTCATTTGTGAAGAGTTACAGTATCGTCAACGACAGACAATTTTGCTTTTTTTAAACTTAAAAGTAAATCAAACATGAAAAGTAAATCAAACATTGAAGATTACAAATTCAGTAAAGTAACACAAAATCAATAATTAATTAATAGAACATTTATTGAAATAAATTAAAATGTGTGTTTTTTTTTTGTAAAACGAACAGGTTATTTACAATATAGTAAACATTTGTAATACATTAAAACAGTTTGTTTTTTGGGGGTGAATTAATTTTTTTCCAAACGGACAATTTAAAAAAAAAAAATTGTGAAAAAGAACAGTTTCTTTGAATATGTGATTTATTTCTTTTCAAAACGAATTATATGAATACAGATTGTGTCCGTCTGTCAGTCACATATTGTTTTTAAACGTAATAAATATGTGACCAAAGGGAGCATATATTTTAAATACATCATTTGTGCAGGCCATACCCATCATATTTTCGATGCCGGCGTAAGCGGGCCACATATCGGAAATAATGATAGATCCGGGAGCAATGCATGTACGATTGACTTGCATTAGTAAATAAAATTACTGCATTAGTAAATAAAATTAACAATTTGTATCCTGTTTAAATTTTTACCAATAGCGCTTTCATTTTTGCGCTTCCGTTTGTTGGCGCATGCGCACATGTGGTTTACACTAATCATTTTTCAGATTTTTAATCACACGAAATGGCAAGCTTACAATGTGCTCGGATAAGTATAATGGACCATGTGTTCACTGCACAAGAAATGAAAGATGTAAAATGGAGTATAACAACTTGTTATATTCCGCAGGACTGAATTAATCCCGCTTAATAAGATGTGTCCAAGTCCGAAATAGTTCTTTATCTTTCGGAAAAGAAAAGACGTTTACTTCTGAGCCATTTTTACAATTCCCCTTGCAATATGGAACGACGCAAGCAAAATGCATCTTTATCTTTGAGAAATGACAGAAAAAACGTAATTTTAGCGGGCAAAATAGAAAGTCGGGTTTTAACCGTGACCTTTGTAACGAAGGTCGTAACGTTTATTACGAAGGTTGTGGTTCTTACTAACCACTATCAATGACGCCACCAGAAAAATTCGACTAAGTGCACCAGCTTTGTTGGACACCATAGGTTCTGCGAATACCAACTTGAAGTCAGAGTTATTTGGCCTCAATTAATATTTAAATATTTTCTTAGGATACATGAATATTTGAAAGTACTTATTTATACAATTTATTTTATATTTAGTTGCATATCTTTCTAGAAATCGGTGTACTTCAACGGTGCACACTGTTTCAGTGGTTGCAAAATGTACCGAAGTTTTTTGGGTTCATAGGAAGAACGTATTTAAGTTAATAAAATTGAAATAAGACAAGTAAACTTGACCTCCATGAATAAGGACTGTAAGAGTACGGTGGAAATGCAAGAGAACTGAGCCGAGTGCACCCGACACCCGCTGATCGGTTATAAGTGATTCTTGCGATAGGCGATGACGTATCATGGCGTCCATTCTCGTTGTCTACGAAACTAACCGCGCAGCCCACGCCTGAAATGTAAAATATGAAAGGAACAAAAAGAGAAAAGAAAAACCTCTTTCTTTCTTTCTTCATTTTTTTTCTTGCCACTCCTTATGCCCGAAATCTTGGCACAGGAAAAAGTTTTTTTCCCACGCTTCTATAAAACAGACCCCCTCCCCCGCGCGCAACCCAGATTGAACGGGGGTAGTAAATTGAGTGTGAAGTGAGTAGCAAGCGAACACGATTCTCTGCATCATTTCGGGGATGTGTTTGGCCGCGGTCGCAAACGCCGAAAACAAATCCCCCCCACACACATGGAAAAGGCTTCTTGTCGACATACAGGACGACAACGACAGCGACGGCGGCGACGATCACCATCGCGACGACGAAGACGCTGGCGACAGAATTGTCGTCGTCATCGTTGTCGCGAAGTCAACCCTTTTTTTAGAATAATATTGAAGTTTTGCTGATGGCAACAGCTGCTGCATTCCTGCCGTTTACTTGTGTTTTCTTACACGACGTATATATTTGGATTATTATTTGTCCCCTTTCTCTCTTCAATTACACATAAACACACACACACACACACACACACACACACACACACATATATATATATGGTAAAATGAAAAAGGAAAACCAAAAAACTGGATGTTTTTTTATGTGTACATCAACGTTTCGTCTTTATTTATAAGACTTCATCAGGATGATGATATAGGGAAAAGATATCATGCAAGCACGGATACATGTAGGGTAGACATGTTGGGAAGAAAAATAAAATAAAATGAAAAATAATAGCAGCGTCTAGCTGGACGTCCAGCTAGACGCTGCTATTATTTTTCATTTTATTTTATTTTTCTTCCCAACATGTCTACCCTACATGTATCCGTGCTTGCATGATATCTTTTCCCTATATCATCATCCTGATGAAGTCTTATAAATAAAGACGAAACGTTGATGTACACATAAAAAAACATCCAGTTTTTTGGTTTTCCTTTTTCATTTTACCATCACGTCGGATTACCTTCATCCTTCTCTTCCCATATATATATATATATATATATATATATATATATATATATATATATATATATATATATATATTATATGTGTTGTTTATTCATAATGATTAGATAAACAATTCTACACATCTTACTGTGTTTATATAATAGTGCCCAATGACAAGTAGAGCGGTATATTTATTTAGTATATATTTTTTTATTTATACAAACATTTACGGCTACATATACGAATACATATTTCGGTTAAACCCTACAACATCTAAGCCTCGCTAGGACAAATATTCAATCGAAAATGGTTGTCAGTTCAACGAAAATCATATTTCCAAGCATGTGATGTTGTGTGATTAAAATTTCTGATCCAATCAAATTTATTTTTAAATAACACTTACAAGACATAAAATGAATTACTTTTATGGATGTCCGGCTAAATTGTTAAGAGCGAATGAATACCCTTTGAATGGGTGCCTGCAAAAAAGAGAGTTTATAGTGAAGCAAGTGTTTCGCAATGCACAACCACAATTTTTATCCGACATTGGTTTTAAGACACCCTTAATCATTGCTGGAAGAAGCAGAGGTGGACTGGTATTATTTGGGGATTTTTTTTTTAGATTACTTGCTCTACCAAGGTTTAAGAGTATTGTCTATTCTACTATTTCACCCGCAGAGAGATTTCGAAGAGACGGCTTCACCCATTACTGAGCTAGAAAGCAAATTAATAAGCACTTCTAAGTACTGGCTAAGTTTAAGGTTGCGTAACTTCGATAATCTAATAGGGACATGTGTTTTAATGTAAGATAATCATAATATATATGCATATATATATATATATATATATATATATATATATATATATGATAAAATGTAAACAAATAATTTAATATAATTCATCCAAATTCCAGAGGATCCGTTACCTTAGTCTATAGAGCACTGGACGTCAACAACTGGAGTCCGGAATTCGAATTTTGCTACTTCAAGCCACACTGATGCCATCGTAGACGACAAAAGAATGTCCATAAATAATTATACTTTATATATGCATATCATCATGTAGTCGTGGTGGTGTCACGGATCCTCCTGACTCTCTCACGCCATCTTGCTATATCCTCCATCACACCTGGTAAGTCTTCATAGATGCATTATGAGTCTACTATTAGTTGTTTGTTGTAGGCTCTGTGCGGTCTACCCACTGAGCCACATCCCTGTTTTGGCATCAATAGAAGAACATCGCTGATGAGTTCATCCTTGGCCCTCCAGCAATGTCCAGCAATTCTAGTTCTTTTCTCTCTGATCAGAGCTGAAATTTGAGAGAGGTGTCTCCGTTACGTTCTGTCTCCATGAGATGTGAAGAGAATCTCTTAGTATTCTGGTGCATACACCATCAATTTTCTTCTCCAACCTTTTAGTGAAAGTCCAAGTGTTGCTTCCATATACGAGTACTGATGCAAAAATAGCTTCAAAGAAGTCACGTTTAATCTTTGTAGGGAGACTTGACTTCCGGATCGCTTTCATCTTGTCCACTCCTGCCCGGGCCTTGCTTATTTGCATACTCAGTTATCAATCTGTGAAACTTTTCTTGACAACTTTACTACCAAGATAGGTAAACTTGTCGACATTTTTAGACAAGTCCCACTTAGGGAAGATATACTTCCATGTTGGTTTAGGAAAATGTTCTTTTTTTTGCTTGTGTTGAAAAAAAATCCCAATCCAATTTGCCGTTTCTTCAAGACAGTATTGTAGAGCTTCTGCCCGTCTAGTTGTGTCAGCAAAAATTGCAATGTTATCAGCATAACCTGTGTCTGTGATGTTCTCTGCTGGATAACTTCTGCTTTTTACAGGTACCAATGCCAAGCTATTTTATTTTAACTTGTCAACTGACGTACGAAGTATGTAGTCAAACCAAATCATGAATAGATAGGGAGCTATAGTATCACCCTGAAAAACACCCGCAGTGACTTAAAAAAATTCGGTGTCTGTATCGGGCGATAGCACCATAGACTGAGTTCTGCTGAGTTACAATATATATATATATATATATATATATATATATATATATATATATATATATATATATATATATATATATATATATATATATATATATATTATTCTATATAAGCTTACAGAAACGGGTATGATTCGCATTAATGGTATAGGGCTATATAAGGAGGATGGTTTAGCTATAGTTGGAAATACATATAGCCCTAAGGCTGAAATAATTAGAAAAAAATTTATACACGTTGTTATGAGTTATTTAGGGCTTAAGATGTACATCACAGCGGGAATAAAGATTACAAATTATCTAGATGTAACATCTAACCTTAACTAGGTAAATTATAAACCTTATATGAAATATAATTACGACCTAGTATATGTTAACCCCATGTCAAATCATCCGCATACCGTAATTAAGCATATCCCAATATCGTTTAGTCATAAGATTAGTAATAATTCCTATAATGAGGATATTTTAATAGTCATAGTCATACATATAAAAACGTCTTAAGAAATATTGGTTATATTAATAGCAATATTGAATACCATGATAGAAGGAATAAGAAAACTAGAAGGAGAAATAGAACTCGAAGTATATACCCCCATTTAATTTACTAGTTAAATTTAAAATGAGACATTTGTTCTTAAATCTTCTAAATGGGCATTTCCAAATAAATAACCCATTGCATAAAATATTTAATAAAAACACGATTAAACTTAGTTATAGTCGTACAAATAACTTAGAAAAATGATTAAAAATCATAATAGACATATATTAAATAGAATTAACAACTTACAAAAAAATAATAAAAATAATGAATGTAGTTTTTGAGATAAGAACGAATGCCCGTTACAAGAAAAGTGTTTAACCTAAAATATAGTTTATTTTGGAACTGTGTTCCCAGAAAACAGTCCTAATTAAAAAAAGATCTACATAGGGGTAAAAGTAATGACTTTAAGACCAGATACACTAACAACAAATGTTCATTTAATAACCCAGATAATAATAAAATAGCCACATCACTGTCCAAGTACATAAAATCTCTAACGTGTAAGAATGTGGTTCCTGTAAGTGAATGGCGCACTTAAAAAAATCCTCGACACTGCACAACCCACATATGTTCTTAGTGAAAAGTTGGGCATTGTTATTTTCTCTGATAAAAGCTGTTTCCTTAATCAGCGAGATGAGATAGGTTTTAACTGTAGGCACTTCAAACGATTAACTCTAGATAAGTTTGTGAACAATCTGGAAAATGTAACATAGATAACTAGAACATATAGTATATGAATCAAAACATCTCTGGATAAGTATTAATTGTGGTAATGTAGTAGCATTTCAGTGAACTAATAAAATTGTCAGGTTTAGTCTTGATGAAACTAAAAATCAAAAATTAATAATACAAGTAGGATTATTTATTAGTAGTAAAAGTAATAGTAATAGTAGTTATAATAAGAAAGATAATAATTATAAAAGCAACAACAATAATAATAATAATAATAATAATAATAATAATAATAATAATAATAATAATAATAAACGTAACAGTCGTTTATTTGGTGCTAACTCATATAGTTATAGGTTCGTTGAGTGGTAATACTTCACTCGGATTATTAGAAATAGATGAATTAAAATTTTAATACTTCAATTTATTCATTTATATCATTTAATATATACTTAAATCTTCTGATCAAAATTATGTAAAATTGATTTTAGCTTTATTTAGATATTTTATAGTTCCAAATGTGTATTCATTTTTAGCCTTTCTTCATATACATCAGGTTTAAAATATATAAATAAAGAAGTATAATTTCAAAATATTTATTAATATTATTTAATATATAGTTAAACCTTCTGATCACTAAAGATGATTTCAGTTTTACTTAGATATTTAAATAAAATGTATTTTCAGTTCCAAATATGAATACATTTTTAGCCTTTAGATATTTTTAAAAACTTTCTCTTTCCTTTTCTTTCGACTGGTACTTTTTTTTTCAGAATGATAGTTATATAGAGAGGGGGGCGCTTTTTAAGAGGGAAGGGGGAAGGGATTACTTAATGCAATTTTGAACGAGTTAACGGCCGATGACTGATTACATTTTTTTTCTTTCTCTTCTTCTCTTTCTTCACATTCGATTTTTCTGGCGGTGAAAATAATGCGATTTTCTCTTTTTTATCACTGTTTATTTGTATTAGGTCTATGAAAGATGTAATATAATCGAAAGCCTAGCTATTTGGCGTCGACTGTAATAATTTTTAGCTAATTATTTATATATATATATATATATATATATTAGATTTCTTGAATGTGAGATGATATATATAATTATTTCCACAATCAGACAACGCCGCAGCCCACAACCTATGAAAAGAAACAAACCGGAAGTCCTAGACTCGAGTTTCGCCCTCCTTTGGGCTCATCAGTAAGACACATCCGAACTCAGGATTCGAAACCCGAGTCACTTGCATGGTAAGCGAGTACTCTGCCACTGAGCTACCTCGCCACATACAAGAATGTCTATTAATTTACACAGATTAAGCGAACCGCGGCGATGACCGACTGTGGAATTTTACCTACTCTTTTCAACAAGGTGTGTAGTCATCCAACTACTATGAACCCAGGCCGATGTCTCACAAGTAGGATTTTATACTCGCTAGGACGATGTCATCCAACAAGCTAACCAAGCGAGCAGATAAATATTAGATTTCTTGAATGTGAGATGATATATATAATTATTTCCACAATCAGACTTCCGGTTTGTTTCTTTTCATAGGT
>OY744543.1:63239703-63257203 GCA_963556195.1 Sepiola atlantica | reverse complement strand
TGCGAACACCGTTCGTAGATCACTCTAAACTGTTTGGGTAAATCTAGCCGCCGACTCGCTATTTACATTTTAATTCCTCGCTATTCACTAACTAATTGACTATGGCCGATGGGATAAGACGCTCGACTACGAATCAGTGGCGATTTGTGATCGGGGTTCGCGCCCACCGACTGTTGAGAATTAGTTCCTACACTGAAGATTGTGTTAGCATGCAGGTATTAATATATTTAATAAATATTTATTTATAAATATTATTATTTATCAGCCCCCTCCAACAAAGGCAGGGCACTAATGCAAAAGAAATTTATACCAAAAGCTTTTTTACAATTGTTTCAAAGCCCATTTACTCTATAATCTATATAATAACAAACAATATTCTGATTTATCACTTCTTCTGTGTTACTACAAAAGTTCGAAACAATAAAAATAAAGATAACAATTGAAAATTTCTCATCAGCAATTCCATGAAAAATAGTTCAATAGGATATAGACAAATTAATATTATTTTAACATATTAGCTTAAACATTATTTTTCTAAAGTTTTTTTTTCCTATTAAAATCCTAATATATATATATATATATATATATATATATATATATATATATATATATATATATATATATATACAGGGTGGGCCAAAATAAGGGTCCTATCTTTAAATTTGAATAACTTGAATTTGAATAACTTCCACAAAATAAAAGTTAAACTCACCAAACTTTATGTGTGTGTAGACTGACCCTTCTGAGATTTTTTGAAATAAACAAAACAAATTTTAGCCGAAAAACACTTCTTAAAACTTACAAAAACTAAAGTATTGTTTTTTACACTGTTTTGAGTTTTTTAAGCAAAAATAATGTTTTCTAAATGAGGGTACGTTCCTTAGGGCTAATACGGCTCATGCTTGCTTCGGAAGGGGTTCTTTACTTATTCTAAGAAAAAAAAAGAAAAAAAATCAATAAATAAAAAAGTTATGAATTTTTAAAAATAGGACCCTTATTTTTGCCCACCCTGTATATATATATATATTGGTACAGAAAAATTAGTACAACATTCGTACAGTCGGTTTCAAGCACGGAAGGACTTAGCCATCCGGCTCTCTTCAGCTTCTGTTGTCATCTGTTTCGGAAATGTGAAGTCACGTGTCACTCTTGTTTCTACGCGTTATTTGCTTAGAGTGTTGTGTATGTTTGTTTAAATTTAGTGTAAGGGAGGTTTAATAAGGTTTGAAAAAAAGGGGGAGGGTGAAAAGTAACAGTTGAGATTTATATATATATATATATATATATATATATCGTCTAAAACCGGTTTCAGACTTTTTGCTAAAAACGGGACTAATTTATTTACTTAAACAAACATTATTGGCTACACATGTGCACACATGTTTCAGCTGTTACATTATTCAAAGTTCAACATCTTCAGACCATTTTACATTTACTGAAAGCAGTGATGGCTTTCAGTAAATGTAAAATTACGTTCGTCTAAATAACTTACAAATACTGGACTATAATTTTGCTCAACTTGTTATTAGGCACTATCTTATAAACACCGGAGTTTCATTAGATTAACATCTAAGAAACAACAACCCTACAAGTATGCATTCATGTATATAATAGATGTGGTTTCTCTTAACACTTTACTAAAGTTACATGTTTTTATTGAATCTTCAGATGTGTTTTAATATATTCCAGCGCAATCAAACACGAATTCAAACTTATTCTGTTGTGTTTTTCTTTCATCTGCTCAAAAATATATCAAAGCAATTTTTTACGATTTTCTAAGATATGAAACTACAGTAACATGTTTAGAGAAACCACATTTATTATCAATGAAACACAACGAAACTCAAAATGAGATAAAAGAAGCGTTAACATAACTGATCACTAAAACGCTTTCTTTTCTCACACGTTAGATTTCAACCACACTAATGAAACTGATAGACAGTAAAAATATATATATTCGGCGACTTACTCTATCTGATATTAGTATTATATAATCTAACTACTCTATCAAACAACTTATTGGTTTCGACAATATCTAATCTACTTTAATTTTAAAATATCAACCAAGAAAATAACAATTTGATGATGATAAAAAATGAATAAAAACTATTTTTTATCATCCTTGAATTTTCATCCCCTCGAAACGTTCCATCTTTAACTTCACCCCACGGGTATGTCTATTGCATGTCATACAGCACAGTATTTCACTTCATCCATGAATGTATTTTTCTGTCGTATTTACCCTCAATAAATTTTTTAAAAAGTTTTCACATCAAACCCATCTGATTTTCTGACGAATAGTTCTAACCGGCAATGGTCTACCTATGCACGTTTGAATTAAGGTTGAACTCACATCTGAAGTAGCGGAAATATTCTCTCCGAAATATCATATAATACGGAACTTTCATCAAACCACACAGACGCAAGTAAGATTTTAAGATATTTGCAATGCTTATGTGTCATTTCAGACACATTGTACATGCTAATAGGGTGTATTTTTATGCTTCGTTTTGATCTAATGTTATTCAACAAATGTTTTTTGGATGAAGCACCTTTGTAATGTTTTCTGAAATTTTCTACGAGCATTGTATAAGTGTCAAAGTTAGAAGAAAGCCACTTAAAGTGCCCGCCAAGTTCTAACTTCGAGTATCAGGATGTCGCATATGTTATTTTAAAGCTGATCATGTAGAGCTGCCAAACAACGAAAAGGGCTAATGTCGTCTACTATGAACTATTGAGAGACTTAAACTGTAAAAGTAGGAAATATAATTTGAAATAAATTACGATATCTCACAATCACGCACACACAAAAAAAACACATAATTATATGTAATAATGTTGATTGTTTTATTTAACGGCATTCTTTTTTTACTAATGGGGAATTTGTATCTGCCTGTCTGCTGCCAAAACTATATTATTACTTCTATTGAATTGTGCTATTGTACTATCTTTTAATGCTCAATTCAGTTTACTATACTATTTCAGACTAATGTACAATCTTTTAATGCTCAATTTAGTTTACTATACTATTTCAGACTAATGTACTATCTTTTAATGCTCAATTCAGTTTACTATACTATTTCAGACTAATGTACTATCTTTTAATGCTCAATTCAGTTTACTATACTATTTAAACCTAATGCACTATCTTTTAATGCTCAATTCAGTTTACTATACTATTTCAAGCTAATGCACTATCTTTTAATGCTCAATTCAGTTTACTATACTATTTCAGACTAATGTACAATCTTTTAATGCTCAATTCAGTTTATTATACTATTTCAAACTAACGTACTATCTTTTAATGCTCAATTCAGTTTACTATACTATTTCAGACTAATGTACTATTATTTTATTCTCAATTAAGTTTACTATACTATTTCAGACTAATGTACTATCTTTTAATACTCAATTCAGTTTACTATACTATTTCAGCCTACTGTACTATCTTTTTATGCCTAATTCAGTTTACTATACTATTTCAGACTAATGTACTATCTTTTAATACTCAATTAAGTTTACTATACTATTTCAGCCTACTGTACTATCTTTTTATGCCTAATTCAGTTTACTATACTATTTCAGACTAATGTACTATCTTTTAATACTCAATTAAGTTTACTATACTATTTCAGCCTACTGTACTATCTTTTTATGCCTAATTCAGTTTACTATACTATTTCAAACTAATGTACTATCTTTTAATGCTCAATTCAGTTTACTATACTATTTAAACCTAATGCACTATCTTTTAATGCTCAATTCAGTTTACTATACTATTTCAGACTAATGTACTATCTTTTAATGCTCAATTCAGTTTACTATACTATTTAAAGCTAATGCACTATCTTTTAATGCTTAATTCAGTTTACTATACTATTTCAAACTAATGTACTATCTTTTAATGCTCAATTCAGTTTACTATACTATTTCAGACTAATGTACAATCTTTTAATGTTCAATTTAGTTTACTATACTATTTCAGACTAATGTACTATCTTTTAATGCTCAATTCAGTTTACTATACTATTTCAGACTAATGTACAATCTTTTAATGTTCAATTTAGTTTACTATACTATTTCAGACTAATGTACAATCTTTTAATGCTCAATTTAGTTTACTATACTATTTCAGACTAATGTACAATCTTTTAATGCTCAATTCAGTTTACTATACTATTTCAGACTAATGTACAATCTTTTAATGTTCAATTTAGTTTACTATACTATTTCAGACTAATGTACTATCTTTTAATGCTCAATTCAGTTTACTATACTATTTCAGACTAATGTACAATCTTTTAATGTTCAATTTAGTGTACTATACTATTTCAGACTAATGTACAATCTTTTAATGCTCAATTTAGTTTACTATACTATTTAAAACATAATGCACTATCTTTTAATGCTCAATTCAGTTTACTATACTATTTAAACCTAATGTACTATCTTTTAATGCTTAATTCAGTTTACTATACTATTTCAAACTAATGTACTATCTTTTAATGCTCAATTCAGTTTACTATACTATTTAAACCTAATGCACTATCTTTTAATGCTCAATTCAGTTTACTATACTATTTCAGACTAATGTACTATCTTTTAATGCTCAATTCAGTTTCCTATACTATTTAAACCTAATGCACTATCTTTTAATGCTCAATTCAGTTTACTATACTATTTCAAATTAATGTACTATCTTTTAATGCTCAATTCAGTTTACTATACTATTTCAAGCTAATGCACTATCTTTTAATGCTCAATTTAGTTTACTATACTATTTAAAATTAATGTACTATCTTTTAATGCTCAATTCAGTTTACTATACTATTTCAGACTAATGTACAATCTTTTAATGCTCAATTTAGTTTACTATACTATTTCAGACTAATGTACTATCTTTTAATGCTCAATTCAGTTTACTATACTATTTCAGACTAATGTACTATCTTTTAATGCTCAATTCAGTTTACTATACTATTTAAACCTAATGCACTATCTTTTAATGCTCAATTCAGTTTACTATACTATTTCAAGCTAATGCACTATCTTTTAATGCTCAATTCAGTTTACTATACTATTTCAGACTAATGTACAATCTTTTAATGCTCAATTCAGTTTATTATACTATTTCAAACTAACGTACTATCTTTTAATGCTCAATTCAGTTTACTATACTATTTCAGACTAATGTACTATTATTTTATTCTCAATTAAGTTTACTATACTATTTCAGACTAATGTACTATCTTTTAATACTCAATTCAGTTTACTATACTATTTCAGCCTACTGTACTATCTTTTTATGCCTAATTCAGTTTACTATACTATTTCAGACTAATGTACTATCTTTTAATGCTTAATTCAGTTTACTATACTATTTCAAACTAATGTACTATCTTTTAATGCTTAATTCAGTTTACTATACTATTTAAACCTAATGCACTATCTTTTAATGCTCAATTCAGTTTACTATACTATTTCAGACTAATGTACTATCTTTTAATGCTCAATTCAGTTTACTATACTATTTAAACCTAATGCACTATCTTTTAATGCTTAATTCAGTTTACTATACTATTTCAAACTAATGTACTATCTTTTAATGCTCAATTCAGTTTACTATACTATTTCAGACTAATGTACAATCTTTTAATGTTCAATTTAGTTTACTATACTATTTCAGACTAATGTACTATCTTTTAATGCTCAATTCAGTTTACTATACTATTTCAGACTAATGTACAATCTTTTAATGTTCAATTTAGTTTACTATACTATTTCAGACTAATGTACAATCTTTTAATGCTCAATTTAGTTTACTATACTATTTAAACCTAATGCACTATCTTTTAATGCTCAATTCAGTTTACTATACTATTTAAACCTAATGTACTATCTTTTAATGCTTAATTCAGTTTACTATACTATTTCAAACTAATGTACTATCTTTTAATGCTCAATTCAGTTTACTATACTATTTAAACCTAATGCACTATCTTTTAATGCTCAATTCAGTTTACTATACTATTTCAGACTAATGTACTATCTTTTAATGCTCAATTCAGTTTCCTATACTATTTAAACCTAATGCACTATCTTTTAATGCTCAATTCAGTTTACTATACTATTTCAAATTAATGTACTATCTTTTTATTCTCAATTAAGTTTACTATACTATTTCAGACTAATGTACTATCTTTTAATGCTCAATTTAGTTTACTATACTATTTCAGACTAATGTACTATTATTTTATTCTCAATTAAGTTTACTGTATTATTTCAGACTAATGTACTATCTTTTAATACTCAATTCAGTTTACTATACTATTTCAGACTAATGTACTATTATTTTATTCTCAATTAAGTTTACTATACTATTACAGACTAATGTACTATTATTTTATTCTCAATTAAGTTTACTATACTATTTTAGACTAATGTACTATCTTTTAATACTCAATTCAGTTTACTATACTATTTCAGCCTACTGTACTATCTTTTTATGCCTAATTCAGTTTACTATACTATTTCAGACTAATGTACTATCTTTTAATGCTTAATTCAGTTTACTATACTATTTCAAACTAATGTACTATCTTTTAATGCTCAATTCAGTTTACTATACTATTTAAACCTAATGCACTATCTTTTAATGCTCAATTCAGTTTACTATACTATTTCAGACTAATGTACTATCTTTTAATGCTCAATTCAGTTTACTATACTATTTAAACCTAATGCACTATCTTTTAATGCTTAATTCAGTTTACTATACTATTTCAAACTAATGTACTATCTTTTAATGTTCAATTTAGTTTACTATACTATTTCAGACTAATGTACAATCTTTTAATGCTCAATTTAGTTTACTATACTATTTCAGACTAATGTACAATCTTTTAATGCTCAATTCAGTTTACTATACTATTTCAGACTAATGGACAATCTTTTAATGTTCAATTTAGTTTACTATACTATTTCAGACTAATGTACTATCTTTTAATGCTCAATTCAGTTTACTATACTATTTCAGACTAATGTACAATCTTTTAATGTTCAATTTAGTTTACTATACTATTTCAGACTAATGTACAATCTTTTAATGCTCAATTTAGTTTACTATACTATTTAAACCTAATGCACTATCTTTTAATGCTCAATTCAGTTTACTATACTATTTAAACCTAATGTACTATCTTTTAATGCTTAATTCAGTTTACTATACTATTTCAAACTAATGTACTATCTTTTAATGCTCAATTCAGTTTACTATACTATTTAAACCTAATGCACTATCTTTTAATGCTCAATTCAGTTTACTATACTATTTCAGACTAATGTACTATCTTTTAATGCTCAATTCAGTTTCCTATACTATTTAAACCTAATGCACTATCTTTTAATGCTCAATTCAGTTTACTATACTATTTCAAATTAATGTACTATCTTTTTATGCTCAATTCAGTTTACTATACTATTTCAAGCTAATGCACTATCTTTTAATGCTCAATTTAGTTTACTATACTATTTAAAATTAATGTACTATCTTTTAATGCTCAATTCAGTTTACTATACTATTTCAGACTAATGTACAATCTTTTAATGCTCAATTTAGTTTACTATACTATTTCAGACTAATGTACTATCTTTTAATGCTCAATTCAGTTTACTATACTATTTCAGACTAATGTACTATCTTTTAATGCTCAATTCAGTTTACTATACTATTTAAACCTAATGCACTATCTTTTAATGCTCAATTCAGTTTACTATACTATTTCAAGCTAATGCACTATCTTTTAATGCTCAATTCAGTTTACTATACTATTTCAGACTAATGTACAATCTTTTAATGCTCAATTCAGTTTATTATACTATTTCAAACTAACGTACTATCTTTTAATGCTCAATTCAGTTTACTATACTATTTCAGACTAATGTACTATTATTTTATTCTCAATTAAGTTTACTATACTATTTCAGACTAATGTACTATCTTTTAATACTCAATTCAGTTTACTATACTATTTCAGCCTACTGTACTATCTTTTTATGCCTAATTCAGTTTACTATACTATTTCAGACGAATGTACTATCTTTTAATGCTTAATTCAGTTTACTATACTATTTCAAACTAATGTACTATCTTTTAATGCTCAATTCAGTTTACTATACTATTTAAACCTAATGCACTATCTTTTAATGCTCAATTCAGTTTACTATACTATTTCAGACTAATGTACTATCTTTTAATGCTCAATTCAGTTTACTATACTATTTAAACCTAATGCACTATCTTTTAATGCTTAATTCAGTTTACTATACTATTTCAAACTAATGTACTATCTTTTAATGCTCAATTCAGTTTACTATACTATTTCAGACTAATGTACAATCTTTTAATGTTCAATTTAGTTTACTATACTATTTCAGACTAATGTACTATCTTTTAATGCTCAATTCAGTTTACTATACTATTTCAGACTAATGTAAAATTTTTTAATGTTCAATTTAGTTTACTATACTATTTCAGACTAATGTACAATCTTTTAATGCTCAATTTCGTTTACTATACTATTTCAGACTAATGTACAATCTTTTAATGCTCAATTCAGTTTACTATACTATTTCAGACTAATGTACAATCTTTTAATGTTCAATTTAGTTTACTATACTATTTCAGACTAATGTACTATCTTTTAATGCTCAATTCAGTTTACTATACTATTTCAGACTAATGTACAATCTTTTAATGTTCAATTTAGTTTACTATACTATTTCAGACTAATGTACAATCTTTTAATGCTCAATTTAGTTTACTATACTATTTAAACCTAATGCACTATCTTTTAATGCTCAATTCAGTTTACTATACTATTTAAACCTAATGTACTATCTTTTAATGCTTAATTCAGTTTACTATACTATTTCAAACTAATGTACTATCTTTTAATGCTCAATTCAGTTTACTATACTATTTAAACCTAATGCACTATCTTTTAATGCTCAATTCAGTTTACTATACTATTTCAGACTAATGTACTATCTTTTAATGCTCAATTCAGTTTACTATACTATTTAAACCTAATGCACTATCTTTTAATGCTCAATTCAGTTTACTCTACTATTTCAAATTAATGTACTATCTTTTAATGCTCAATTCAGTTTACTATACTATTTCAAGCTAATGCACTATCTTTTAATTCTCAATTCAGTTTACTATACTATTTCAGACTAATGTACTATTATTTTATTCTCAATTAAGTTTACTATACTATTTCAGACTAATGTACTATCTTTTAATGCTCAATTTAGTTTACTATACTATTTCAGACTAATGTACTATTATTTTATTCTCAATTAAGTTTACTGTATTATTTCAGACTAATGTACTATCTTTTAATACTCAATTCAGTTTACTATACTATTTCAGACTAATGTACTATTATTTTATTCTCAATTAAGTTTACTATACTATTACAGACTAATGTACTATCTTTTAATGCTCAATTCAGTTCACTATACTATTTCAGACTAATGTACTATCTTTTAATGCTCAATTCAGTTTACTATACTATTTCAGCCTACTGTACTATCTTTTTATGCCTTATTCAGTTTACTATACTATTTCAGCCTACTGTACTATCTTTTAATGCTCAATTCAGTTTACTATACTATTTCAAGCTAATGTACAATCTTTTAATGCTCAATTCAGTTTACTATACTATTTAAACCTAATGCACTATCTTTTAATGCTCAATTCAGTTTACTATACTATTTAAACCTAATGCACTATCTTTTAATGCTCAATTTAAGGGTAGGGTAGTGTAGTATCCGTTTTATTATAATGATAGCACCCTACCAGGAATTATCTCTGTTTTTAGGGGGAGTTGTGTAGTATCTGTTATTTTTTCATGATGATATCATCCCTAGCATTACCTCCCACTTTAAGGGTTGTAGTGTAGTATACATTCGTTCGTCATGATACTATCCTCCCAGGCATTAACTTTTCATTTGGGAGCAGTGTACTATATGTTTGTTTGTCATAAGACAATTATCTGGGACATTAACGTCTACGTTTTTTGGGTTATAGAGTATCTGTTCTGTTGTCATAATACTATCATCCCATGGATTGTATTCTCCTTTTTTTGGAGGGGGTAAAGATATGCTAGCAAAAATGTGCGATTTCTGTTCGACTATATTTTTCTAATATATTTCATGTTGAAACCAGCCATTAAAATGTTAGCCTTCAAGTTCTATATATTTTCAAATATTTTTTATGGTGCTTCTGTGTCATTTGGTTCAAGAAGTGTAATGGCGATCTACCCTATTCCGTTACTGTATGGACTCTTCCTGATTCTATGAATAGAGTTGTAATGATTAATCAGTAGAAGCGAAGAAAAAGCCTCTGTCAACCCAACTTCTTGTCACTCGGAATACAGGGTAACACCACTGGTTATTATCAGTGAGCAATCACTCATAGTGACTTGTGTGAACACTTCTAGTTGGTAAAATGATAATAATATTAAGAAGAAAAAGAAAAGTAGAAGAAGAAGGAGGAGAGGAGGCGGATGAAGAGGGGAAGGAGAAGGAGGAGAATAAAATAAGAAGAAAAGGATGTACAAAATATAAAGCGAATAAAAGAGCATGAGGTTAATAATAGTAACGCTAATCAGAATTATACGTATGGAGAGAGAAAGTAATGCAAGAAAAGGAAAGAGAAAAAGAAGAAGAAGAAGAAGAAGAAGAAAAAGAAGAAGTAAAAGAAGAAGAAGAAAAAGAAGAAGAAGAAAAACAAGACGAAGAAGAAGAAGAAAAAAAGAAGAAGCGGAAGAAGACGAATATAGTAAAGTATTATTAAAGAATGAGAAGAAAAACGAAGAAGAAAAAGAAGAAGTAGAAGAAGTAGAAGGTGAAGAAGAAGTAGAAGAAGTAGAAGAAGAAGTAGAAAAAGAAGAAGAAGAAGAAGAGGAAGAAGTAGAAGAAGTAGAAGAAGAAAATGAAGAAGAAGAAGAAGAGAAAGAAGACGTAGAAGAAGTAGAAGAAGAAGAAGTAGAAGAAGAAGTAGAAGAAGTAGAAAAAGAAAAAGAAGAAGAAGAAGAGGAAGAAGACGTATATAGTAAAGTATTATTAAAGAATGAGAAGAAAAACGAAAGAAAAAAAACAAAAAAAGATTTGTTTTATTTGACGCACCCACGAAAAAAGATCTTGTAATAAAACTAGAAATAATGACATTGCTTACCGAAAATTCGGTCGCCATATTGTTTTATGTTATTTTATTTCTGGAACATATGGCAAGTGGCAAATCACGCCGCTCAGATAACTGTCCGTAGAGCCGATGCGACATCAGATGAGCTCCACACTGCACAAAAGCTTTATTTCGCCCAATTCCCTCGCTTTCACTGTTTGCGCCTGTCGACGAGACTCTCTTCAGCTAAGTAAATATTTACACACCGATAGATTTGACAGTTACACAGGACCCCCTTCCCTTTAAGTAGACACGATTTAAATCTTCACGTGACACAGGCACTCTTGAAGAGACTATGGAAAGATGTGATGACGGAATAAAAATATACACCCATTCCAAATCTTAAAAAAAGCCGTCTATTTTAGACATATACGCACACTGGATGAGGTGCACGTTCACGTCAGGTAAAATGGTTGTATAATAACGACTGAAAAGATTTTGTAGCAAAAATGATTTGGTTGCTGTTCGCCGAACGTCGGAAAGATAAGCTGAAATAGAGATAAAGAAAGCATACAAAACAGTGATAAACGACAATATATGTATTCAATTATAATAACAGAAATGTCTTTACAAAACTAAGTGTTTTTGCGGCTTGACTAAAATACCTACTTATTGTTAAAATGGGTTAATTTAACGTCTGATCTGGACGGCTCCCTGAATGCGTTCGATTCAATTGAAGACTAATTCAAAAAATGAAACGTTCCTTTAACGTTTTTACTGGATAGGGACCACATTTAAAAGAGGATGAGATAGCCAAACGGATGTGTCTTGTAATTGGTCCAAGAGAAGGGTCTTTTCAAAACAGACAGGTCTATTTTAGAATATAAGGAAGGTAATTTCGTAACAGATAAATAGATATAATCTATTTTAGGAGAAAAGGCAAACTAATCTTTTTGGTAAGGCACCTTGAGCCAAACTGACTTAAATTTAGAGATTATATGACTATTCTTAGTCAGTGATTAGAGTGACTAAAAAAAAGGTAAAGGTCGCATAGCCGACATCGCACACTGCCCATGGCCGTAGCGGCGGTGATTTGTTAAGAATCACCGTGTCTAGGGCACAGCATATTGAAGGCGGAGCCTATCCCTCTCCTTCCGCTGCCTTGAACCTTTTAAGTTTAAGTCAGGTACCCATTTACTGCTGGGGGACAGAGGGAGTTTTCAGACCCGAAAATTCGCATGCCGTGGGATCGAACCCTGGTCGTCCAGCCCAAATACAAATGCTATAACCACTCGTCCACCGGGGGTCACACGTCAAATGGTGAAATTATTGAGATATGAAATTCGAAACTGTTTTCATATATTGAATTATGCAAATTGTTCATCTTTAGCGTAGTTTTTACGATATACAGGCAGTCAGTCACAGTCATGGGAAACATATGACTGGATTAAGTAACAATGTATCGTTTGCAAGTATTAGACCAGTATATACGTCTTCCATTTTATATGTAGACATTTAAGAGTTATGAAAAGAAGCAGATTCTTCCAGGAGAGAGCCATTCATTCTGGCTTGGATAAAACAGGTATCCAAGCATTGGTGGTGAAAGGAGAGAACGTATACCGCGTTTATTAACTGTATAATCATATTCACATATTCACATAAATGTATACGTTCACACCTTCCACACTCATTTTTAAAATGAGATCATCTGATCGCCAAAGATGAAATGCAGCTAATGCATGGATAACAGATCAACGAAGAAAGCAACTGTAGAATGATTCTTCTTCTTCTTCTTCTTCTCCTTTTCCTTCTTCTTCTTCTTCTTCTTCTTCTTCTTCTTCTTCTTCTTCTTCTTCCGCTTCTTCTTCTTCTTCTTCTTCTTTTCCTTCTTCTTCTTCTTCTTCTTCTTCTTCCGCTTCTTCTTCTTCTTCTTCTTCTTCTTCTTCTTCTTCCGCTTCTTCTTCTTCTTCTTCTTCTTCTTCTTCTTCTTCTTCTTCTTCTTCTTCTTCCTCTTCTTCTTCTTCTTCCGCTTCTTCTTCTTCTTCTTCTTCTTCTTCTTCTTCTTCTTCTTCTTCTTCTTCTTCTTCCGCTTCTTCTTCTTCCGTTTCTTCTTCTTCTTCCGCTTCTTCTTCTTCTTCTTCTTCTTCTTCTTCTTCTTCTTCTTCTTCTTCTTCTTCTTCTTCTTCTTCCTCTTCTTCTTCTTCTTCTTCTTCTTCTTCTTCTTATTATTATTATTATTATTATAAAGCTCTAAAACATATAGAGCTTTTTTATATGTGTGACGTATACAGCCTTAATTTTTATATATCTCTCTACATAAAATTCAATATATGTGTGTATGTGTGTGTGGTGTACGCGTGTATCCTATAAAGATAGGTTAGAGAATCTACATGAAATAAGAAAGTGTATTCTTATGTAAAATTTACCGGGAAAGACAAGCGAAGTGTTCCAGAATCTCAAAGAAGTGCATCTTTAATGGGGGCTATGAAAGTATATCTCCTTAAAACTTGAAATATAAAATATCTTTATGAAGTTTAAATTATATGCATAACATTTTCTAGTGAAGACAATGGAAGTAGTCCTTACTCTGTAGATGCCCTCCTAACCTAAGTGTGCTATGGACGCCGAACCTCCTTTAAAACTGTTGTGATGGGAAACCGGACTCACTTCAGTCACTAAATAAGTGAACTAGTCTGGACAATAAATACAACTACGAACAGTAGTATGGGCCATTCGATTGTATTCTGTTAAATCCTATTGGATTACCTGTAGTTACTATTGTTTGTTATTTATAACTACTTACCAAGTTATATGAAACAACTTCAAATATATTTTGATGAAATTCATATCATATGTATAAAATTCTCTACGTTTAACCATAGAAGTGCTTCCGAATCTCTACGTTATCGCCTATGTGCCGAATATGTACATGCCCTGACCTTTAAGTGACCCATGGGGATAGAAACCTCTTAAAACTTCAAATACGTATATCCGATTTTAATGAAATTTAAAACATATCAAATACTTATTCCGAGAGTTTTCCAACATTTCAGCTTCTTCCACCTATATTAGGGGCGAAACGGAAGGAGGAGCAGTAAAAACAAAGAAAGTATTAATATAGTGTTATGAGCAGAGTTAAAAAGTACATAGTAGTGATCCTCATTCAATCCCGAGCAACGTCGGCTCTTCCTGCTTGTTATATATAAATCCAAGTCAACCGGATTTTAAAAGATGAACATAAAGAGCATTGAAACTGACAAAGTAAACTGTTGACTTGTCAATTTTTATTTGTTGTGGTTGTACCATGTTATTGGCAACATAATAACGTACTTCGCTGGAATTTTTATTTCAAAAATTACTTTTCCAGTCTGGTAGTTTGTTAACATGAGGACATTTTTAACTAATGATCCTAAAATAAATTTTAAAAAAAAGCTACCTTTCATTCCAAAGGGGATAACTAATTTTTAGTAAGGGCTAGTGTTCTTTATCTCCTTTAATTTAACGTCCCGGATCTTTTCTTTTATAAACAAAAAAAGGGTATATTTGTAATCTCTATTTAAAGTTAAGTATGTATATATGTTTATATGCACAAGATTCACTAATGAACTAATTAGCCGATCATTATTAATTTTGGAACATATCTTCTAGGCGTACGGAGTCTTAATGTGGGTTATATTTAGTTGAGTTTAGTCTAAAAAGGAGGTGGAAGCCCTTAGTATTAATTCAGATATCTCCGATGAAACTTTAACCATAGGTATTAGAATTTGATGAATAAATATTCTCCAAATTTTAATTTCTTTGGAGTATTTTAAAGAATGTTTAGGGGTCATAATGTAGGCACATTCAAAAATTCAAATATTTCAGATTTGCATGAAGTTTGATCCATAGTCCTTAGACTCCAATTAAGCATGCTTCTCTGAATTTCAATTACTTCATAAGACTCGTTAAGCTTAATCCTTAAATTTTAGACATTTTCTAGAATCAAAATCATGTAATGGATTTTGATCAAAATAGGAATAAGGATGCTAGACATAAGGTTTAGTTGTATTATATATTAATTTTGATCTTCGTAAAAGGACATAAACGTGGTGAAAAAATAAATATTACCCGTTCTGAAACGGGTATTATTCTAAATCACAGTAATGTTAAAAACTAAACGGAACACATTCGAAGGTAATTACGCCATTCAACTTTCAACTCGGCGTAACCTGTCCTAATTAAAAATAATAAGAATCTACTGTTACTTATTTTTCACGAACAAACTTTATAGGATAAATACTCCTGGGCAGCACCTGGTAGATTGAGCAAGTGTTGTATAGAGATTGTTAGCACTGTCGGACGTTTCGCCGCGACCATGAAAGGATGGGGACTCAGGGGATCGGCTGTCTGCGACTGTGGTCACTCTGAACAGACAGTAGACCACATCATCGAGCCATGTCTCAAACATCGACCACCCAACGGCGAAGCCGGCATAGCTGTGCTAGATAACAAAACATTAGCATAGCTTTTCTCAACCGAGCTGGTGATCTAACAGTGAGATGCTGTGAAGCAAACGAAAGAAGAAGTGTGGGCAGACGGGCAAGCGATTCAATCCGGGATCGAAACTCGACCGACCTTTAGTATATCGACAGCAGGACACAAGCAATGGATCTATTTTAATATTTATATAAACACTCTCATATCTTATAACGCATCACTCAACAAGTCCCGGTACTGACAATGTTGACACGTGTCATTTGAAGGTTAGTACTTTATACTAATTATAGGGATTTTTTAATTAATGGCGCCATCATAGACGTAAGGATTAGTAATGTGGGCTATATTTAGTTTAAATTAGTTTAGTTTTATGCAAAGAGGGCTAAAGAAGTGGTTGAATGCCATCGTGAAAAGTTAGATACCTTCGAGTTTAGTGAAATTAAAAAAATAGATAATAAATATTCTCCAAATTTAAGTTTCTTTGGGTTAGGGTTAGGGTTAGTTAGGGTAGGGTTAGGGTTAGGGTTAGTTAGGGTTAGGGTTCGAGTTAGTTAGGGTTAGGGTTAGAGTTAGGGTTAGTTAGGGTTAGAGTAAGAGTTAGTTAGGGTTAGGGTTAGGGTTAGGGTTAGTTAGTTTCTTTGGTGTATTTGAAATGATTTTTAGGGATATAATATGGGCACAACATCCGATTTGAAAATTCAAATATTTTACATTTGCATTAAAGTTGATCTATACTCATACTAAATCATCATCATCGCCTCCGTTTGGTTTCGAGAGACAATGGATACACCCTGTCAGAGTGTCTGCGCGTGTAATTATGAAGCAAATGTTGCGCATCCCGAACCACCCATCTCCTGAATCGGCTTTGCTTGAGTCCAGTGGCAAGGAGTAGTCCAGGACGACTGTAAACAATGCCGAGATAAGTGGAGAGCACATATAGCACCTGGTATTCTTAAATGGTCACCCATCTGGTATTGACCAGACCCAATGTCGCTTAACTTCGGTGATCTAACGTGATTATGCCGTATTCATACTAAATATAGCCCACATTACGAGCCCTTACGCCTAGCATATGGTTTCCAAAATTGATAATGATCAGTTAATTAGTTTAGGAGTGAGTACTGTACACACAAACATATGCACATAACTAACTTTATATAAATAGAGATCGCTTCCAATATTTTCACTCGTTTAATACACGAGACTTGCTAAGTATTGTCGTGTTGTTTATTCGAGCTGACTTATGTTGTCATTCTAGTAATACTTATGTGTGTGTTTATGATCGTTTCTGTATGTGCATGTCTCGCGTATTTGTCTCATCTCATGCGTTCTTATGTGTGTATGTGTGTGTATGCGCGCGCGTATTTTCTGTCGCTAAATATGATGCACAGGGGAATATAAGACACTGACTCTTAGAACAAAACTGGTTCGCAGAGGTCATGTCTTCCAAACTATCACAGCTGGAAGCAACGTGACAATAACATGATAAAATGGATTTGTTTGGAGTCTCCAGTAATGCCGCATTTAGAAACCAGATAAATTATTTGACAGAAAGGATTACGGAGGAGATTGAGTTAGAAGTAAGATGATTCTACAATTTACAAACACTTACAATGGATGTTGTGTTCGGTGAGTTCTATCTTACTATAATGGATATTTGGTGTCTGCCAGATTTGGATTAAAGAGCTAAGCAATGATTAGTGCTAAGTGACAGTCCTCTGGAGGTTGAAGGTTCAATTTTTAGTACGGGGTGTTACTCAGAATACAATTACGAATTACTGAAGACTTCGAGCCGGTCATGGATGACGGGATGAGAGCAAGATACCCCCGTGG